>BPLR01003772.1:0-39725 GCA_021605095.1 Caerostris extrusa
CGTATTGCTATCCATATACGCATACACTTTAATTTTTTCATCTACAGAATGCTTCCATCTCATAAAACCGAGTTCCTCCACCGTTGCGAGCCGGAGCAAAACTGTTTAGAAACACATGAGGTTTATAATTTATTCTTCAGGGGGAGATATTTTACAGAATGGTATTTGAGAGCTTTCTCTAGGCGCATTCCATAAACATTTTTTTCTCTTTTCCCTTCCCTGCTTATTTTTTAAAGCCAAAAGGAGGGATGGTTCATCCATTTTTCAAAAGCCAAACTGCATCCTGCCGAATGAAGCAGCAGAAAGTAAGCAAAAACATGAAACGAATCTCTTGGAGATGATGGAAGATCTTGGGGGATGGGAGGGGGAGGTCTAGCCAACCGTGCTCCAGACATAGCAGGACACTAATGCCGGATTGATACACTGGCCGGGCGGGCCGGAAATCTGGTCAGTAACGGATCACTGGGCGGCCAGATGGGTGCTTGCCGGAGATCCGGCAGCGTTGTCGGACTTCTGTGACAAATATGGAAGACAGGACGGATGTATGTCTATATATATATGTATCCTCCAAAGTTTACCAGCACCATGACCATTACAAGACTCGTGTAATGCCTTGTAATCATTAACGTCAACGGTTTTATGATGGATCTTCCAGTACTGGTACAAGAAAAAAAAATTGCAGCACTCATAAATGCTAGGAAAAGATCTTTAAGAGATGAAGAATATTTTCGTTAACATAAAATATTCTGCATGTACCTATAAATATGAAAGTAATACATAATCAATAAAAGTTTAGGGATCTCCCTAATAATGAAAAACATTGAATTAATTGGTATAGATTAAAATTGTTCAAATAATGATTTTTCAATACGTGGTGAATCAATTAATAAGACTTTTAGTATCTTCCATTTTTATGTACCAATAAACATAAAAGTATTACATATTGAAAAGTATAGTGAATCTCCCTAATAATAAAAAAACATTTAATTAATTGGTATAGATTAAAATAGTTAAATAATGATTTTTGAAATACCTGATGAATTATAAATTTCATTAAACTTAATGAAAAAGATTACAACCAGTAATGAAAAAGACTTTTAGTGTCTTCTATTTTTATGTACCAATAAACATAAAAGTAATAAATACATACTGAATAAAGTATTGTGAATATCACTAATAATGAAAAAAGTATTGAATTATTTGGCAAATATTAAAATTGTTCAAATAAAAGATTTTTGCAATACGTGGTGAATTAATTAATAAAACTTTTAGTGTCTTCCATTTTTATGTACCAATAAACATAAAAGTAATACATATTTAATAAAGTTTAGGAATCTCCTTTAATAATGAAAAACATTGAATTATTTGGTATAGATTAAAAAATAGTTTCAATAATGATTTTTGCAATATGTGGTGAACTAGAAATTACATTAAACTTAATGATGAAAACTAAAACAATTAATGAAAAAGACTTTTAGTGTCTTCCATTTTTATATACCAATAAGCATAAATGTATTACATATCGAATAAGGTATAATAAATCGGAATAATAATGAAAAAAATATTTAATTAATTGGTATAGATTAAAATTCTTCAAATAATGATTTTTGCAATGCGTGGTGAATTAGAAATTTCATTAAACTTAATGAAAAAGACTAAAATCATTAATGGAAAAGGCTTTTAGTGTTAAAAATATTTTATATTGTCATATAAGCAAAAAATAAAATGTAATGACAAGTAAAAACATTTTTTATTACTATATATAATTTTAATGATTCTAATCCATAAACTCTTAGATGTAAAAATAAAGTAAATGTTATCTAAGCTATAACAAACACAGCCTATTTTTAATAATCTTCATGGATAAGAATTATTTTTGAACAGAGTTCTTAAGAAAAGCAAATACATGCTTTATATCACATAAAAGTAATATAGCATAAGTAAGCATTAAGTTTTTATAATAAATAAGGAGAGTTTCAGTGACACAGGAAAAATCTGACAATGATGGTGTTGTCGCCAAAGCTCCTGTTTCTTACAATTTCACCATACTTTATTTTTGATGCAATTAAAAGTATTTTTTCTGTTATTGAATTAAAAACTTTTGCTGGTAATATCACAAAATATTATAAAATATTTATCAAATACGTCATACTAGATTATTTAAAATAAAATGATATTTTCACCTCAGAAAAACTTTTTC
Source organism: Caerostris extrusa (assembly GCA_021605095.1). Classification (NCBI taxonomy): domain Eukaryota; kingdom Metazoa; phylum Arthropoda; class Arachnida; order Araneae; family Araneidae; genus Caerostris; species Caerostris extrusa. Next base: position 2,201 of record BPLR01003772.1, read on the forward strand.
GAAAAAGTAAATTACAAAAATGTGAATAAAATTGCATAATGTGATACCTAAAAAAGTTTTTCATTTTTCTACTTTTATATATGTGTTAGAAATTACGCAAAATTAGCAGTTAGTAATTAGCAATTACGTAAAAATGATAAAAAGACCGAAATCAGCTAATATTTTTTTTATTTCACATTACTTTTGTACTTTTTAAAATAACCTACAGAATTAAATAATTAGAAAGGATTTTAAAATAATTTATGTTTTAAAATTCTAGAATAATTTGTAATTTATTCCAATGTTTATTTTAAGCATTATCTCAACATTATTGTTACAATAATTTTTATTTTAAAACAACAAAATATGCAGTAATACTTTTAACGTAGCTATTTTTTTTTTTAACTTTTTACGTATAAAATTGTTTACCTTTAAGTATTAGTTTTGTTGATCTTAACACTTTTTTTTTTTTGTGTTTCCAAGACTTTTAAAAATCAAATTTCTGTAAAGTTTTAACTTTTTATTGAACTTTATAACATTATATTCTAATAAATACATCCATAGCATTTTAACTATTAGAAAATAAAGCTTATGAACCAGTAGCGTTGATTTTAATTTTGGAAATAATATCAGTTAATGATACGGTGAACACGTTGAATTTCTGAACAAGAAGATCGGGATTTCAAGAACACGAAACCTGATACTGGAAGCCAAACCAAAATCTCTTATGTCTATTCTTTTGTTATCGTTGAATATCTATAGGCATCGTGTTCCACTGATCGAGAGGCGTCGTGTTCCCATGACTAGTCCACTGACTGTTGATGAGGAGAACACATTGCCTTCTGTAAGAACTTTATGAGTATCTGTTCAGCATTTTAGTGACAAATGGAAGAAAGTCCAAATTATTTCCAACATTCAACCAAACAATCCATGCGAGATACATTGCACAAGTTGTCACAATCACCATCGTGTCTGCAAAGCTGTAATTCAATAAACTCACCAGCAGATTCGAACCTGAATTAGCTTACACTCTAGCTACGTAAGTAGTATTAGATGTAGTTCTTCTAAATATCAAACATGGTATGTCTACAACAAATAGTGGTTACAAAAAAATGTTTATTTAATTCCTTCTATTAGCTCACACTCTCCCTATGTATATCTTGTTCAAACTTTCAATCGTTAATAAAATACTTTTTATTCATCCACTCAACTTTCTTTCGTTTTTGAACTTGTAGTGGATGACACTGGATGTTAATACAATTTTTTCAAATATTAATTCAGTAGTTAAATTTGATTAATTAATTTTAGTTTTTTTTTAGATTTAAGTTGCATATATCTACCAATAGATGGCGCCAGATAAACTTAAAAAATGAATGAAAATTGTTTATAAAGGACTTTTCTGCAATATAGTGAAAAAAAGTAGGAATGGACTTTACAATTTCTTTTATATATTACTTGCTTTGATTGAAACAAGACGATTTCCTTTATATGATTCACACTCACTCAAATGTGCATAATATTAATTATCAATCAATAATTTTCTGATAATTTTCAAATGTATGGGTAAAAGCTTAATATTATATATATATATAGACCAAACAAATCGATAAAACATTTTCATTATGAAATCTATAACTTTAAATAGTTATAACAAATAATAGTGGTTCTCGTTAGATCACCGAAGTCAAGCATCATTGGGCGCGGTCAGTACTTGGGTGGGTGACCACCTGGGAACACTGCGTGTCGTTGGCCTACACAAATTTGGGACCTGAATGGCCGAGTGTCTAGCGCTCTGGCGCTGGGTACCACAGGTTTCGGGTTCGAATCCCGGCGGTGCCATGGATGTTTGTAGTGGTTCGGAATCCACTTTAAGCCGTAGGTCCCGGTCTCCTATGACTGCAAGTGCGTCACGGAGCCAAAGTCAGACTTCTACCTACGGGTGCTCCATCACAACAGAAGCTGCTTCCTTTCCCCTTCAATCATGAGCACGTATGGGCTCGTGGGCTTGGCCAGCCAAGTGGGATAAAAACAGCAAGAACAAACAACAACACAAATAATAGTAACAGAAAATTTTCATTTTGGTTGCAACAACGGTGATTTTTTTTTTTGCATATTGATTTACAATGACTCAGATTGCACGATATTTATTAACAATCAACAATTTTCTGAACATATTTAAAGGTAAGCAAAAGTTTAAAATATGAAATACATGTATACATATACATATACATATATATATAATATATATATATATATAAATATATAATATATATAAATATATATATTATTTATATATATATATATTTAGACCCATCAAACCAATAAAAATTTTCATAATGAAACTGATAACTTTAAAATGTTATAACAAATAATGGTCACAGAAAATGTTCATTTTGGTTGAAGCAACGGTGATTTTCTTTATACGTTGATTCATACTTATTCAAATGCTGAAATACACGATATTAATTATCAAACAATAATTTCCAGAACATTTTTAAATGTAAAGAAACGCTTAAAATATTATATATATATTTAGACCAAACAAACATATAAATTTTTTCTATTTGAAATCTATAACTTTGAAATGTTATAACAAATACACACGATATTAATTATCAATCAATAACTTCCAGAAAATTTTTAAATATAAGGAAAATCTTAAAATATTAAATAGAAATGTATATTTCTAGGCCAAACAAACATATAAAACTTTTTCAATAAGAAATCTATAACTTTAAAATGATATCAAATGAAGATGTGATGTAGCAATTCATGTTGACATTCCACGCATGGAAGATTTTATTTTTATTTCGAAAGATCTACGAGATTGAATTTTATTTCTTTATTTTTTTTTTTTATTTTCCTGAAAAAGAAAAAAAAACAAACAAAGCAGTTCATTTTGATGTATTTTTTAAAAATATGTTTTCGTATAAAAACCAACGTCACATAACATTGTGGTAAAGTAATAAAATACTGTATCTCGACTTTTCTGCAAAAAAAAAGAAAAAGAAAATTTTCGACTTGCATTCCATCTTTTTTGTTAAAGAAAAATGGTTGTATAATGTGACGACTGATTTTTTTTTTTTTTCATGTTTGTCAACAAAAATGATTTAATAGAATATTTATTCTTTTCATATGTTTCATTTGATACCGAGGAATATTTACATTGTTACAAATTTTAAATTTAGCTATCTTATTTGCTGATGAAAGATACAGTTCGTATCAGGTGACATAACCATGAAGAGCTATTTTAAAAATAAATATAAATGTGTGCTTTAATATACTTGAATTTCTGGCCCATTTTAAATAAGTAATTTGTTATTAGAAAATAGTTTGCGAATAAGATACATACTGCAACGTTTCGACTTATATTAGAAATACAACGGCTTCAAGAAGAGATCCACTTTCAGGTTCATGGGATAATTTTTATTTTTATTTATAAGCACTATATATATATATATATATATAAATAATGTACTCTGGGTTATTTTACAAAGAAAGTGAAAAAAAAATACATATGTTTAATTTAATCACAAGCGCACTGTTAAATCACAAGTACAGTTCATTCCAAGGTCGGTGATTTTCAGAGTTCTCGAATATACGTCGAAATTATATATCTGGTCTGCGGCAGACCTTAATTACCACACGGCGTTATACACAAAATCACAAGGGGTTTACTTTTTGTAATGGATGGAATCTCCGGTCTATTCAGTCCCTTCAGAGAAAAATAACACTTCAGATCAACTCGCCGCAGAACTCTCTCTCCCTTCTTTACCAAAAATTTCCTTGTAAGACAATCCGTCAAGACGGAAGAGGTCAGCTTCCCTCATTTCTCTTTTGAGTAGACATTTCTCAGCTCATGGTCTGTCATCAATCATGACAGAACAACTCATGCGTTATGAATATTCATATTCAATCTGTAATTGTTTCGACCTGTGAGGGTCGCACGGACATTCACTAATTTCCTGAGTCCCATTATACATGATACTAAATATCTGCTATCAGATTTGAGTGAGAAATTTTTTATCATTAGTACAAAACACTAAATACATGTAATATAACTACCCACAATAAATTATTGTCTGCTGTTAAATTTGAGTGATGAGGTTAGTATATATTTGTCAAACAACATACAATCCTCTCTCATGGGAATGAAATGGCAAAATTCTTTCTGTGAGAAAAAAGGGCTACAATATCTGTTAGATTAATATAAGTAATTTATCTTATACAGCTTGGAAAGAAAAAGTGATTAACATTTTGAAATAACATAAACAAACGTTTTTCTGAAGAAATAAACTACACTTAAGAAAACACCTACAGACATTTTTGAAATCCTATTCGATGAATTTGTTTTTAAGTAACATTTATTTTAATTTATAGTTATTGAAATATTTTTGAATAAATTTATGTAGGGCTTGAGTAGAGCAAATTGCAAATCAATTTGCACTTAACTTAAAATTTATCTCTATACATATTATAATTCATCTATATACATATCTATACTATATAATTCATAATAATACATAAACTGCATATTTAAAATTAAAGAAAGTAATAGATAATTTATTATTTGAGTTAATAGTAGTTGAAATCAATATTTTCATTTAAAACTTTTTAATAATTTTTCTTTAGATTATTAAAATTAATGTTTTTGTAATTATAATGTCAGAATCAGATTTCTGTTTGATTAATATAATTCTTTAAAACCATTAAAATAATTTTTATATCACGGTTTTTTTTAAAAATTATATGTTGCTGTAACACAAACAACTTTTAGCATAGGATTTTAATTCATATTTTTAGAAAATTATTTTAGTTTGTTGACTTATTTTCTGTTCAATTTTCACACAAAATCATTACTTCCAATTTTTGTAAAGAATCTTCTGACGTTTACTTTTAAAAATTACATTCTATAAATCGTTTGTATAATGGAAAATGGTAATTAAAACATTAAATTTGAGTTAAAAATAAAATTGTGAAACAAGGAATAATCAATTATGGAAATATCCTAATAATATATTTATGTCAGAAAACATCTACTAAAATGTTTGAAATTAAAATTCCATGGCATAAACGCCTGCATTCTTTTTAAATACAACAAACTCTTAATACCTCTCCACAATATTATTATAACTTCTATCTTTCCTTCACATATAAGAAATTAATTTTTCAAATGTTGCCTTTATTTTATTTTTCTTCTCCGATACTACACTCATGTCCATAAATTAAGGATACTGAAGTTCAGGCAAAAGAAAGAAACAGAAGCAAATCAAATCTGACTTATTTGTAAGGTCTATTTATTAAACAAAGGTAAAGAGCAAAAAGATGCTATCTGTTTGGAAATAATTAATAAAAATTGCGATTTTTACTCCTGGAGCAAATCAAAAAAAGAACCTATTTACAAAAAATAGTATAACATGGTTAGTATGATAATTAATATGGAGTATGTCTCTCGGACGATGCAATACAGGCCTTACAACGCCTAGGCATGCTGAGTATCTAATAATTATCAATCTGATCTTGGGAATATTACACCACTCATTAAAATGCCCTCCGGTTCCAGGTTGAGGGGTTGACGGGCTTTGTACAATTAACGGTCAAGCATATCCCACACATGCTCTATTCAAAATTCAAGTCCGGTGAGTATGCTGGCCAATCCATACGGATGATATCCTCAAATTGAAAGCATTCGTCTACAATGTTTTGCACGGTGAGGACGGGCGTTGTCATCCATAAACAGAAATTCAGCAATGGCGCCCCAAAACAAACGTACAAATTTCCAAATGACATCCCGATAAATGGGCCTGTCATCGTTACACTCTGAACATGCAGGTTGTTCTGGAACCAAAATAATTTCCCCAAACGAATCCTGCACCACCGTAACGGTGTTGTTCAATGGTGTTCTCTTGGTGGCAACGGGTACCCGGCGCTCTCCATTTGAAAGTCCGGTGAGAATCAGACTTGTCAAAACTAAACCAAAAACTCGTGGTTTCCTGTAATTTGCATATTCTTCTTCAAGATGGGTGTGATAATTCTACAGGAGAAATTTTATTTTAGAGTTCAATTTCTGTGTGATTCTGAATTATTTAATTTATGGACATGAGTGTACTGACTATTTATATTCAATTTATTTTTACCAACCAAAATAAAACTCAGCAGCCAAATGCTAAATAAGTGGTCTGCCCCAGCCTGTACTCCTGGCAGGTATTGATAAATCAACTATAGAAAATCTTTTTATATTCGCTTTTTTATAATTTTTTCACTAAAGACATATTATATCAGAACTAACTTTAAAATTTATATGATGTTGTATTAAATAGCAAACATTAAGTAAAAGCTACTTTAATTCTAATAATTATTTAATAATACAATATATTATTATAACTCTTAAAATCCATAATGATACATAAATAAAACTTTGTAAAATTAACAATAATAATAAAAAAAATTTTACTACTTCAATGCTCATCAAAATTTTTCTAGTAATGCTATTATATCATTCGCACATAAGGGACCAACTTTTCAAACCACAACTTTATTTTATTTTCTCAACCAACACTATAAGCATTAAACAAAAACTAAATAATAAACAAACAAAATTTTAACAAATAAAATAAATGTTGTTAAAAATTAATATTTTTTTCTTGTTAAAAATAAATATTATTTAATCATATATATATATATTAATTAAATTAATATTTATTTAATAATAAAATTTTTAAGAAGTAAAATAAATATTTTACTTATAATAAATTCCAACAAAATATCTCCAGTTCCTATTGTTATTAACCATATTTTTTTACACATTGAGAACTATTTTCTCAAAACCTAGCTTAATTTAATTTTTTTCTAACACCACCAACAAGCAAAAATAAGCAGTTAAAAAACAGTCAAGTCCAAAATCTCACAAGACTTACAACTGGCTCCATAATCATTATTACGCACGCTGCCTTGGTCCTTCACTCATACATAAAGGATCAATTTTTCTAACCCCTGCCTTTTATTTCCTTTTTTCGGAATAGGGTTTTATTTCTCCGCCCAACATTCCAAGTAACCGAGACCAAAGTTTAAAAGTGAATTCGAACCACTACAAAAATAAAACCAGCTGTCTAGTGCTATAACTAAGCTGTCCAACAACCTCAAAGGGGGCCCATAAGACTAGTAGGTATTGATAAAAATAGACTACGGAACGACGTTATATATTCACTTCATGTAACTTTCTCAGTAAAACCAATATTTAATAACGAATTGCATCATCATGTTTGTGTTTTCAAGTTCTATTAATGATAGCAAACAGCAAGAGATATTATATTAATAAATTCCAGCAAAATACACAGTCCAGTCACATTAATGTGACACCCACCTACTTAAATAACCAATCACAAAGGCAGGTGGCATACCTTGCAGTGGAGTGTTATAGAAAGTCCACTTAATCACATTAATTTTAAAGCCAGAATATACAAGAGTGTATATTCTATTTTGACAGGTGGTCACATTAATGTGACTGGACTGTGTATTTCAGCTCCTATATTATTAACCATATTTACTTTACACATTAGAGAACTATTTTCTCAAAACCTAGTTTAATTTAATTTTTTTTCCTCTTACACAACCAACAAGAAAAAAATAAGCAGTTAAAAACAGTCAAGCTAAAAATCTAACAGACTTTCTCTCTGGCTTCATAATGCTATTACCACGTTGCCTTTCCTTCACTCATACATAAGGATGATTGAATAACCCTGCTTTTATTTCATTTTTTTTTTACCATCGGCAACACCAAGTAATCTGTAATTTAATTTTCGCTATCAAAAATAAAAACCAGCTGTCTAGTGCTAAATAAGCGGTCCAACAAGGGGGCATCACCTAGTCGGTATTGATAAACAGAGTACGGAACTCCGTTATATATTCACTTCATGTAACTTTTCGGTAAAAACCATATTTAATAACAAATTGCAATCATATTTGTATTTTCAAGTTCTATTAATGATAACAAACAGCAAGAGATATTATAATAGTAAAGTTCCAGCAAAATATTTCTAGCTCCTACATTATTAAACATATTTACTTTATACATTACAAAAACTATTTTCTCAAAAACCTAGCTTAATTTAATTTTTTTTCCTCTTACATCAGCAGCAAGAAAAAAAGCAGTTAAAACAGTCAAGCCAAAAATCTAACAGACTTTTTCTGGCTCCATAAAGTTATTACCACGTCTGCCTTTCCTTCACTCACCATATATAGGGATCTATTTTTCTAACCCAGCCTTTTTAGAACTTTTTACCTCGACAACACTAACTAATCTGTAATTTATTTTTCGACACCAAAAATAAAAACCAACTGTCTAGAGCTAAATAAGAGGTCCAGCAACATCAACCAGTAGGTATTAATAAATAGACGACGAAACGCCGTTATAACTTCACTTCATGTAACTTTTCAGTAAAACCCATATATAATACCAAATTGCAATTCTGTTTTGCGTTTTCAAATTTATTAATGATAACAAACAGCAAGAGATATTATAATAATAAGTTCCAGCAAAAAAATATTTCTAGCTCCTACATTGTTAAACAGGGCCTGATGGCCGAATGGCTAGCGTTTCTTGGCGTTCGATACCACAGGTATCGGGTTCAAATCCCGGCTTTGCCATGGGTGTTTGTAGTGGTTCGAATCAACTTTAAGCCGTTGATCCCGGTCCTAATAAGATCGTAGAGCGTTGCGAGGACATTGTTACTATCCGTGACTTACCATCAAGTTACACGATTTGGGTAATGCAAAGTGAGTAACGTCTATGCAGCCCTTATGGCGAAGATCACGGTCTATTTGCCAGCTGCATTAGAAGGAAAAAAAAAAAAATATTATTAAACATATTTGCTTTATACATTAGAGAACTATTTTCTCAAAATCTAGCTTAAGTTAATTTCTATCTTCTAACACCACCAACAAGAAAAAAAAAAGCATTTGAAAACAGTCAAGTTTTACCAGCTAAAAATCTAACATACTTCTCTAGCTCCATAATGTTATTACCACGTCTGCCTTTTCTTTCTATACATAAGGGACCAACTTTTATTTCATTCTTTCCTGCTTTTATTTATTTTTTTATACCTCCGACAACACCAAATAATCTGTAATTTATTTTTCGCCACCAAAATAAAAACCAGCTGTCTAGTGCTAAATAAGCGGTCCAACAACCTCAAAGGGGGCCATAAGACTAGTGGGTATTGATAAATAGACTACGGAACGCCGTTATATATTCACTTCATATAACTTGCTCGGTAAGCGACAAGGAAATTTCTGGCATCCCAGACTGTTGTGCCCCATGAAAGGGCTTAAGGGGCGTGAGTGGAAGGGGCAAAATGACATCATAGGCCGGCCTAATGAGATGAGTTGACTTAATGTAAGCCCCTGTGTTTGTCCGGCAACGAAATGGCTGACATTCCGTTTGGATTAGTAAGGTCTTGTCGTGTTATATGACGCAATAACGTTGATGCGTAAAACTTCATTTGTAGCAAGCACGGGTGGATCAGCTGAAACTTTTCAGATAAAGTGGTGAGACATGATTTTATTCAAATTTTAAGTTGGGCACTTAGGAGGCTTCCAATTGCGGACTGCAGGATTTCGGTGTGTTGCTTTGCAATTTCTCGAAGGGGTAAGATATTAAACTTTCATGATTGGGAAGTTTTGGGAAAATGTTGAAAGTTGGTAGTGGATTCATAACATTGGAAGGGTTGCATATAAAATGGATAAATGGGACTCAAGCTATGTCTGAATAATGCGAGGTCGTTAGGAGAACGGATAATTCTAAGCGGGTAGATTTAAATTTCTGTCGAAGTTCAGTGATTTGTCTCTCTTAAACAGATGATTGTAACTGATCTTAATCTCCCGCTTAAATTCCAAGAGACATAATCTCAATAATTATATTATTAAACTGCTAATAACCAATTTATGGCACATGTTACTAATTTATATGCTGCAAAGGAAATTATTTAAGTTGACTATTAAATAACTGGCTAATATTAGTGATTTCAATACATTTGTCCACTTTACTCAGTAAAATTTCAGTATTTCTGTGGACTAATTCTAAGATAAATTTAAACATATGTTTAATATATTTATGACTTTAAAGATACAATTACTTATATTTATAATTAAAAGAGCATTTTTTTTATTTGCAATAAGAAGCCATTTACATATCTCTATCTTTGTCTATCTTACCCTGTCATACCTGACTCATTTATATTCATATATACCTTTACTCATTAACGACAATCTTACTTGTGGATAACCACATCTATGAGAAGTCTTTAATGCCAGATGTCATCACTATTCGAACAAAAACGTATGTCATCTATAAAAAAAGACGCATGTCATCGAATTTTATTCTTCAAATCCAGGGAAGAGTCATACAATATATTTTAGCTATAAACATTAAAATTATTTAATAATTTAAAACAAAAGTATATGGGAATTTAAAGGACACAGGCATGGCAGCATAAGGTTGGCAAAGTTAGAGAAATATGTTTCACTTTCGTTCTCCGGAATGAAATAACGGTAATAAAAATGTAAGATATGACATAGTGTATTTTTAACTGTTTATTAATAATAATAGTTTTATTAATCTATTAATGCCACTTTTTATTAATATTAATTACTTTTAAATTTTGTGTTTGTTTTACTTTTTTATTATTAAATACTTTAAATTCTTGTGTTTGGCCTATGTATCAACTGACTGAGTATGTGGTCTTCATATGTTATATATTACATTACTCACACCTATAATTAAATACAATTGGGAATGAGGAATTTATAATATTGCTATGAATTTATTAAAGAAATCCATTTTTCAGTTCAATCAACTATTCAAGGCCTGATAGATAAAAAAAAAATTAACAAATTTGTGCAGAATATAATATTTGCAACAATTCTGAATATATGGACTTGATACTTTTATATATTACATTATTATTATTATTATTATACACTGAAGTGACAAAAGTCATGGGGATACCTCTTAATATCGTGTCGGCCCTCCTTTCGCCCGGCGAAGTGCAGCAACTCTACGTGGCATGGACTCAACAAGTCGTTGGAAGCCTTCTTGCAGGAATATTGAGCCATGCTGTCTCGATAGACGTCCATAATTGTGAAAGCGTTGATGGTGCAGGATTTTGGCATGAACAGACCTCTCGATGATGTCCCATACATGCTCGATGGGATTCATATCGGGCGATCTAGGTGGCCATATCAATCGTTGGAATTGTCCAGAATGTTCTTCAAACCAATCGCGAACAGTTGTGGCCCGGTGACATGGCGCATTGTCATCCATAAAAATCCCATCGTTGTTTGGGTACATGAAGTCCATGAATGGCTGCAAGTGATCTCCAAGTAGCTGAACATAAGCATTTCCAGTAAATGTTCGGTCCAGTCACACCAGAGGACCAAGTCCATGCCATGAAAAACAGACCACACCATTACGGAGCCACCACCAGCTTGAACAGTGCCTTGCTGACAGTTTGGGTCCATGGCTTCGTGGGGTCTGCGCCACACTCGAACCCTACCATCAGCTCTTACCTACTGAAATCGTGCCTCATCGGACCAGGCCACGGTTTTCCATTCATCTAGGGACCAACCGATATGCTCACGTGCCCACGAGAGTCGCTGCAAGCGATGTCATTCTGTCAGTAAAAGCACTCGAGTCGGTCTTCTGCTGTAATAGCCCAAGAAAGCAAAATTTCTCTGCACAGTTCTAACAGACAAGTCCCTTGTACGTCCCACATTGATTTCTGCGGTTATTTGACGCAGTGTTGCTTGTCTGTTAGAATTTACGACTCTTTGCAGACGTCGCCGGTCTCGGTCGTTAGTGCAGGCGGTCGACCACTGCGCTGTCCATGGTGGGATGTTATGCCTGAAATGTCATACTCGGCACACTGTTGACACAGTGGATCTGGGAATATTGAATTCCCTAACTATTTCCGAAATGGCATGATCCATGCGTCTAGCTCCAACTAACATTCCGCGTTCAAAATCTGTTAATTCCCATCGTGCGGTCATCATCACGTCAAAACCTCTTCACATGAATAACTTGAACAGAAATGAAAGCTCTGCGAAAGTACTGCGCATTTATACCTGTTCTACGCGATGCTACTGCCATCTGAAAATTTGCATATTGCTATCCCATGACTTTGTCACTTCAGTGTAATGGCTATAAGACTCAACACAATCATTAGCAACTACTATAAGACAAGCATTAGCAATTAGGACTTTTAGTTCATATTTTTTATTTTATTTATTTATTTATTTTTGTATGAAATAATTAGCATATTTAAACGATATTTACACTTTTTTTTTAAATACTACTAATAAATCACCTGCTGAGTCGAAATCAAATTACACTTAGCTTATTATTTATCTAGTAGCTTTTCGCTAATTTCGAAATAAGAAGTTTCACAATACTTTTCGGTACGATAAGAATGTAAGATACGACATAAAGAGTATGTTTGACTGATTTATTGATAAAAATAGTTTTAGTAATCTATCAATACAACTTTTTTTATTATTAAATACGTTAAATTCTTGTGTTTGGCATATGTATCAACTGACTGATTATGTGGACTTCATATGTTATATATTACATTACTCACACCTATAATTAAATACAGTTGGGATTGTGAAATTTATAATATTGCTAATAATTTTTAAGAAATCCATTTTTCAGTTCAATCAACTATTCAAAGCCTAATAGATAATAAAATTAACAAATTTGTACAGGATATAATATTTGCAACACTTTTTTTCAAAATTTATAATTTTATCATAACATTTAAATAATGATTATGTTATTATACTAACTTTCCTTGAAACCGGGTTCAAGCGTTCAAGTAATAAAAACCCTAATTTCGAATTAAAATGATTTTCTTACGAATTGATCCAACGTTAATTGATAAGCATTATTTGATTTTAGTGTAATTAGAATTAAAGTAGATGGCAACTAAAATATTATTTCAAGCTTCCTAGGACGTGCAATCAATTAAAGCTTTAGTAATTGGAAACTATAAGTACGGAATTAATATAAGTTACGGTATTCTCATTAAAACATAAATAAAAATTCTTAAACTGGGTAATTCTGTATTATAATTTAATGTGCTTTTATTTTATACTGATATTATTCCTTTAGAAATAAAAAATTATCAGTTATAATAATGTTAAATATTTAGTTATTTATGAATAATTTCTTCATTTATGAGAGTTTAGAGAAAATATCATTTATTAATGGATTTATTTCATATTTTTTATACTTTTTTCTATAATAAGTTTCTGCAAAACTTATAAATTGCTTTTAAATAATACGTGCAATGACATTATGAAGGAAATATCGAAATATATAGCATAAAACTTTTATGATGTTCAAAATTTGCAGAAATTTTAATATTTAGAAGTTTTATGATTAATTATTAAAAATTTATTAAACATTTGGTACAGAATATGCTGGTTAATTTATTTATATCGGTATTATACATTCAATGCGATTTATTTATTATTTATTTGATTCGACTATTTTTACAAACTGAAGACTAAAGAGAGATTTAAATGTAATTTCATATGAAATTATATTATTGTTTGTTTTTATGGCATTGCATTTTTGTAATTGAAATAAAATTATTTAAAATATTCAATAACAAATATTATTTATTTAGTTGAAGAAATTCATATTCATATTTTAAAACGTTTTATTACCGAAATCTTATATTTTTCATCAATAATAGAGTTAAAAATGGGATTCATATAATGATAATTGAAATTCATTGAATTTTTAATAAAGCGTGGTACTAAACTCCATCTAGGATCTTCATTATTCTTCGATTTATTATGTTCTATTATTTGGCAAGATTTGTAGGTTTGTAAGCAAGATTTGTAGGTTTGTAGGCAAGATTTGTAGGTTGGCAAGATTTGTAGACAAGATTTGTATACAGTAGCTGTAATAATTTGAAATATGAATTCACAATCTGCCCATACTTATATTTGCTTGTTATTAGTAATAACAATAATTAGACCTTTTTCAAAATTCAGGTAGTATCCCTTTACATTATAGTGAAGGATTTGCGAATTGTCGTATACCATCATTAAGGGTGCAAGTAAAAAATTTGCGAAGGCGCAACTGAGGCGTTTTTTACAAATTGCAGAGGCGTTGCACATAGCAACTTGGGTAAACTTCGAATCTTTTATATTTTTCTCATTATAGTTGCGAATGTTATCGGGTTACTATATGATTATTATTGATGTGTATAGTACAATAATTATTACAGCAATTTTTCAAAAGAAAATTTACATATAAAATTAAATTTAAACTAATTTTAAGGAAATTTTTACTTATATTTTATAATGAAAAACATATAAAATCAAATAAAAAAACTAATCCAAATAAAGCATTAAGAAATGTTTTGCAAAAAATAATTGAAATAATTATAAAAAAAAATAATAATAACTCCAAGAAAATAATCAAAATTATAACCGATAATATAATTTTATTATATAAGGTTATATATAATATAATAATTATATATATATAACCTTATATATAATATATATATAATATATAATATATATAATAATTTTTTTTTATATATATATTATATACTTTATAATATATATATATATATATATATATATATATATATATATATATATATATACTTATATTCATATTTACATACTTATAATAATGTACTTATTTATTATATAAGTCGATAATACTAAATGAAAGTATTGTTTATGTATTTTAATAAGTACATAGAATAGTTACGTAAAAATTTTTTTTCCAATTTAACTTATTTGAACTGAAAAGAGAAGAAAAACCTATTTAAACTATTTATTTCGACAATTCGATAAATTTAAGAGACTCAATCAGCGATAGATAAAAATGAATATTTCATATACTTTAAAAAGAAATAAAAATTCATTAAATGTTATTTAATGCATTACTTATTTTTTAATTACGCACTAATTGGGCAACCAATAATAACTTTATCTAATTGCCCTCATTTAAATTAATTTTAATTTACTTTAATGAGTCATGATTGCTTATTTATTTTAGCTTTTTAACTTTTTCCTTAATTATGTTCATTTAACTACTCCTAAGATTTCAAAATCCATTTCACAAGAAATTATGCTTAATAAGGTTATTCAATCAATTACTTGCATTTCTTTTAAAACTTATATAATATGTATAATTATTTTGTTTATTTAAACTAAATATAACTCACAAAGAAGAACTAATAATTAATTCTATAATTTGTCATGATTTACAATTAATATTTCAGAACTTTATTAAACTTAATTCGTTTTATTAATTAGGCCTATAAGGTACAGCTACCAATATAATTTTTATCAAAACCTAAGATTACGCTAGCAATATTCACAAGATTTAAACAAAGAAAATAGATCCAAGAAAACTTGAATCAAAAATTGTATTTTAAATTCATTAAATCACATAACTACTTAGTTTTAATAAATATTATTCTGTTATTTTGTTTTAGCAAAACCAAATTTTTTCTAGGATTTATAAAATCATTTGATAGCATGCATTCACTTCGGTTTTGAGAATCACATTACAAACACTTTGTAGGAGTACTTAGGATTCTATGGGTACGCGTTTTTATCTTATTCCAGTCAATCCTTAACTTCTATTTTTGTAAGCCATTCTACTTTAAAACTTTTTATTACTTACCTAGCTTAGTCTGAATTTTTTGTTCACTTCTTCTTAAATTAAAATGTATTCACCAATTACTTATACATGGTGACTTCTGCTGTTTCAGGTTGACTTAAATCATGCTGATAAATTTTAATTTATCAGCATTATTTAAGCATTATTAACTTAAACATTCAATAAAAATAATAACTTTAATTTAAAAAAAGTTAGACTTCAGAATTTCAAATTAAAAAGAAAAGATATTTTTCTAATTAAAAAGTAACAGTAGGAATAATTTATTATTTCGTTAACATTTCTTTTATATTTTTTTAAATAATGTCAAAAGTTCTTTCAAAATAATAATTTTAATTGCTAGATGATATTCGATAATTTTTCAAATATTAATAATTCGTCAAATTATTTTTATTTTACAAAAAAAGAAATTATAAAAATATCCTTAAAAAGATGAATATTTTATAAATAATGTTTCAATTTATGATACTATCTTTTATATGAATAGAAAATAACATATTAGATATACTTTTTCAAAAAAAAAAAAATTTTTTTTCGATTTCACAGGTTAAATTATTTAACTTTTAAATGTATGTTTTTAATGATCATTAATGAGATGGAATTATTGATAAATTTGTTTTAATATTTAAAAGATTATTAATAAACAATAATTATTATTGGAAGAATTTCCATTCTATTAAAATAATTATATTAGTTAATTCTAATCATATTATATTATAAAATGGTTTGAAATTTATAAAACAACAAGTTTCTCATAAACGACAATTTATATTTTAATAACAATAATTTAATCTTAAAATCTATGCAAAGTTTGCATCTATATTAAACTTGCATTTATTTTTGCAAAGTTTCTCGCTTTCATAAAACTATCAAAGAATCTAAACTAACATACTTGACATTTTGAAAAGTTTCGAAACTTGCAAGTTCCAAGTAACGAATCCTAAGAAGGTATAAACACAAATAAAACATCTGCTTTTGAAACATAATGTTTAAATACCGTGCATGATGAGTTAAAGAATGTAATCTATCTATCTAATTCTAAAATGAGCAGAAATTACTTCCTCGTTTTAAGCAACTAATCTTTCGGAAAACTAGCTGTCTCTTCTAACCTGAAGAGAATTCATTAAATCGAGATTACAAACAGAAAATAAAAATCGCTAAAGACCATTTCATAAAAGTGTCGGAAAAGATGTCACCAATTAATCCTTCGTTGTCTTTTCTCTCACCAGGTAAATAAAAAAAAAAAGTCACCTTTTGAAACCACGCCATTTTGATGATAGGTTGCGAACGAGATTTTAACTAGGTTTTATTCGAAAGAGGAGAAAAGAAATAAAAACATTTCCACCATTTCTTTTCTCAGAAAAGATTATAAAATCAAAATGATGGTCAGTTATTCAAAATATTAGGGTTTTTTTTATACCCGTATCAAGATCAGCATGCATTCCATTTGCTTTAAATTTTTTAATGAAGTAAAGTACCAGTATTAACTAATCAAGAAACAGATATGTAGGCTTATCAAAAAAAAAATCTATATATTTGTTCACAATGTTATTAGTAAGGATTATTTATTCATTTTGCACGAGGAATTAATCTTTCTGGTTTTATGAACAGAGAACAGAAGTGAATAATTATGAAAGAAAAATGTTTTGATTTTTAAAGATATTGTTGAATTGTCAAATATTTTACTTCAATTTTATCCTTCCATGCAAATCTTACGAACACATCTGACTAATTAGAAATATATTAGCCTTGACATTTGATTTACGAAGATAAGCTTCATGAGCTTATGAAGATAAACGTAAGCTTCAGTTTTTTTTAATGAAATAGTTTTGATGTCATTTTAAATATTATTTTGTTTTTGAACTTCAAACAGTTATCCATTGGAAAATAGAAGATAATACTCTGCAATTTTTATCTTCCAAATTTTTATATATAATGATTTTTTTTTTTGCTGCCCAATTTAAATTACTTACTTATTTCCAAAGTTTTAACCCTTTTTTTCATAAACCACTTTTTAAATATTATTCTTAGATCATAGGCAAAGATAATAATAATTACAATTGTATTTACAATGTAAAGTACAATTATATTATATTTAATAATTTTTATTTCATTGTATGTTACAGATTTTACTGTAAGATATTTTTCTGTATATATTTGATATTCCTTACTAAATCAATTTTTATTTTAATACAAGAAATATTAACTACTTGAAAGCTAGCAATATAATTTGATTCAAAATGTATTGTTCTTCCTTATGTTTTTTTAATCTTTTATTATTAAATTTATTTTTTTTATAAAATTAACTACGTCAAATTCATGAATGATATTTAATTGTATTTTAAGAATGATTGCAAATATATTATCTTACGTAAAGATAATATAATTACAATTGTATTTACAGCATAAAGATAATTTGATTACAATTGTATTTTATACGTAATGACAATATAATTACAATTGTATTTGTACATAAAGGTAATATAATGACAATTGTATTTACAAAATAAAGGTAATATAATTACAATTTAATTTACAAGGTAAAGATATTATAATTTTCAATTGTATTACCTTTAACAATTATATTCCATTGCATGTTAAAGATTTTTTATGATATTTTAATAAAAATTTCTTACTAAATCAATATTTATTTTAGTACAAAATGTTAACTTTCAATTATATATTTTATCATACTTATTTAATCAACTATTCTATACAATAAATTTATAACCATACTACATTTTTTTAATTATATCGTATAGTTCGTATAATCATATGAATTTTATTAAACAAAATTAGCGCTTACATTTCTTTACAATAAACTTTCACATAAGTGGATCAATTTTCTGCAGGAATTATATACCAGTTTACTACCGTTTTAGCCAAAAATATTTTTAAAAATTCATTATTATTATTTTTGTTTACTCATGCCTCTTTCGATTGTATTATTAAATAAGCTTCACTAAGACTTTCTCTAAAGCGCATTCCAAAAAGTTTATAATAAAAATTTAAAGCATATTCCTTTCCAATGTTCGTTATGAATTTATATGAAATTTTTCAAAATCGAGAACTATTTTAATTTTACATTGCTTGAAACTGACAGTATAATTTGATTCCGCATTTATTTCTCTTCCTTGTGATTTTTAATATTTTTTTATTAATTTTATTTTTTTATAAAACCAACTATGTCAGATTCATGAATGATATTTAACTGCATTTTAAAAATGATTTCAGTTGTAAAAAAAACGAGAACTTTCAAACACAGATTCCCTTCCATCTATAAATCGTTTAAAATTCATGGAAGTTATTTTAAGTTTAAAATTTATGGAAGAACTTTCCAAAGAATATATGATGAGTTATATTTCATAAGACGTGTGCCAAAAAAAAGGAACCAATTATATTTGTAGAGAGCGAAAGTAAATTTATAATTGTAGCGGATTCATATCTCAGCGTAACATATCTGCTAATTAGGAAACAATTTAGAATGAAGAGAGTGTCGTAATTATACCATAACTAAGAGGAAAATAAATTTACACGTAATTAGAATAGAAGGGAAAGTTTTGCTGTTAAAATTCCACGGCAAGAGTTTCGACTCAAACTTATTGTTCTACGTAAGGGTATTTTAAGGAGATTTCGTAATTTATGTAATAATATGCTAGACTTCATCGAAAAATGGGAAGTGTTTTTTGTCAAAAAAAAAAAAATCTAAGTATTAAAGATAAAAAATAATTTGAAAGTGAGTTAAAAAAAAACTGAAGCTGAAATAATACTTATTTTTAAAATGTATCAAATAAATCTAAATTACATATGGCAGAAATTTAGAACGATTGTTGTAACATTGAACATAATGTTTAATAAATCTCTTTTGTTAAGCATATTTGCATTCATTTTTTTTTTCATTATATTACTAGTGAATATACATATAGTTTTTGCCTATAAATTGCTATGTAAAACAGATTTAATTTAGATGCCTGACTCTTAAATTTTGTTCTTAATGTCGTGTAGATCAGTATTTCAAACAACTGTTAATCTCTATTTAGTTAAAAAGTGCATCTCTTAAAATGCATCCATAATTGTTTGTTTTACAATTTGATTCTATTTTAATAAGCAAATTGTTCCCTTTCATTTTGTGTATGTTGTTCTCACTATATATATATATATATAGTCGGAATTTTTGCATATCTGCTTTAACTGACTTATCCTTTTTGCTTTTTGTCTTATCTGTCTATATCCATATATACATACTTACATACATACATACACACATACATACATAAATATATATATATATATATATATATGTGTGTGTGTGTGTGTGTGTGCGTGTGTTGTGTGCATGAAAATGCATTACAAAAATATATCCAGGAAGCCTACAAACTTGAAACAAATTATAATATCACGTAAATAGCTATATCAAAGAATGTTCAAAATGTATCCTCATCAGTATTTATAACAAACTGTTTGTATTACAATTTTATTATGTTTCAATACACAAATTGTCCACTTTTTTTGTATATATTGTTCTCATATATATATATATATATATATGTATGTATGAATATATATATTTATATATATGTATGTATGTAGGTATATTATATATATATATATATATAAATATATATATATAAACTTTTTCTTTTGCACAAATGAATATATCCGTATATACCCTAAAAATGTTTCATAACTATTTGAAAATATTTGCTGTTAATTACAGAACCTAATATAAAGAAGAACTTTTATATAATTTATGATATTTATATGTATATTAAATGATTAAAGAAAATATAGAAAGTAATATTTTAAAACTTAAAATATTCCCTTACGAGATGAATTAATTAGCATGAAGTAAGAAGTTTATTTTTATATTTATTCTAGTACATTCAACTTGATTATTTTGTAACAGAAAAAAACATTACCGCGAAATCAAATAAAAAGGAGAAACGCTTGAAAATGTTTCAAGTGTGTCTAAACAAAAAAAAAAAAAAAAAAAAAAAAAAAAAACACAAAAACACAAAAAATACAGGTACAAAAAAACCCTAATATTTTGAATAATTATTTTCATTCATATTTCATTTACCATAATGGAATCAAAATGTAAATTTTCGGTCTCTTTTTCAAATCTTAAAAAATTTGTATAATGAATGAGCTTCAGATTGAATTAAAATAAGGTTATTTTTAATAAAATATATGAAGTATTAAATACGAATTTTTTATCAAGCTAATAATTATTTTTCTAAAAATAATAAATTGTCGTGTAAATATATTTTAAATTATATATCAAATGGGCATATTTGGATATTATAGCCTAATGATTTATTGTGTTGAATAGATATTTTGTCAAAACAAAATTACTTGTGCGAGAACTAAAGATCTTTATTATTTCACACTAGTTAATTCAAAGCTATTCATAGTTCTAGTTATTTCATAGTTCAAGTTATTTCATAATTCTACTTATTTCATAATACTTCAGTTTGATTCATACATCTTTTAAAATCAAAAATCCAATTTTACTCGTGTTAAAATTTTTCTTACCAAATAAATTTTAAAATTTGTATTATATAAATTCAATTAAAAACTTTTTTATATTGTGCATAGAAATTGTATTTTTAGTATGGCTGAGACTGAAATATGAATCATTTTCATCTTGAATGACACTTAGATCTGTTTGAAAAAAATATTTCTCACAAAACAAATTGATAAGTTAGTAAAATTATAAGAAGCCTTTTGAAAATTTTGGAAAACTTTTTAATGTTGTTCTTCAATATTCTTAAACTTTTTAAACATATTTCAATAACATTTTTTATATCTTTGATCTAAATTATTGTTATTTTATTATTATTTTAGACCATTCTGTATCCATGAATTAAGCTTTTAAAAATTGTAAAGATATATTTCAACTACTAATTTTCCATCACATTGAACCCAAAGCAAAACAGACAGCAGGTTAGATTTTTTATCAAAGCTGTTTAATCCGCAGTGAATAATTTTATAATATGATATTTAAATTTAATAATAAATATTATTTTACAATAATTAAAGGGTTCTGCACATTTTAAAGATCTCTTAAAAATAGAAATTTGATATTATACAGAAAAATATTCTTTATGCTACAGAACTATTCTAATTTGCATAATATTTCGTCAAAATTAAATACAATTTCGATTTGGTTATGAATACAAATATTAAATTGTTACAAACATGATATAGTTTCAGAATATGCATGTGTTTTAAATTAATATACATGCAATATTCGAGATTCAAATGTTATTGTTTTTGTTATTTTTAATTTTTTTAAAAGGATTATCGTTTCATATGAAGTTAGCTGATATTTTATGATACATTATTGCATATCATCATGGCTTATAGAATCGAGTTTTAAGAAATTAGGCTGAATTGAGTTTTAAATTCTGTGTTGTTTCATTGAAATAGTTTGGCTTTTGATAATGTCTTTTAGATAAAAATTACAAATATTTTATGCAATTTTGTTTAGAAAAACGCAACTATTTGATTTATTTTTTTATTTTTTACATAGTTTTATAAATGTAGTACATTAAAGGTTAACTTAAGTTTTGTGTAATATATTTCAAATATGAATCATTGATGTGTGTTATTGAACTATGCATCAAACTCAGGTTTCAGTGCTCTTTGAAATCTTTGTCTTTAACCATATTTTCAAAAACAGCTTAATTTGTCTTACAACAACAGTATAGTTGTTCGATTATAATTGTGTCCATGCGATTTATTTAATAATCCAAATTTTTTTTTTTGTTGCTGCTCGTAAATTTGTTCTGAAAGATTAGAAAATATATGCACATATTTTTGACTGTGTAAACCATAAACTAGCAAAACTTTGTCAAAAGACTTTCTTTTACCTCTTTAAAGTTTAACATAAACTTGTTAATCTCTTTTACTTTCTTCGAAAATTTCAATTGCCAAAAATCAGAATTGTTAATGAAATGCATTTTCACACTGGTGCATAAAACAGAGATGTATTTTTCTGAAGGTAGAGTAGAGTAACATTTTTAAAAATTATTTATGAACAGATGAAATAAAAATTGATGATAAATTACAATGCCATCAACTAGTACTATAAAACTTCATTACATATCCTTTTTTTCAAATAAAATATAATTCGAATTCATTTAAAAAGTATTAATTATTTTTTTAATTCTCATGGAATTTAATTAAATTTAATTTAAATAACTTTTGACTCTGCTGCCTGATGTATAACTTTTTGGATTTTTGAATTTAATGTGTTAAATTTGAAATTCGACCAGGAAAGTCAAATCGAAAACTTTTCATATCAATGCGGGAGTGATATATTATCTGTACGAGGAAAACTCCATTTATTTTGCACAATGTGAAAGAAAATTGAAAGTTGCGAACTACTCCTGTCCCAAATTACACATGTGGGCGTTTCAAATCATGGTTGAATCATGGACATGTAAATAACAAGTATCCTGTGGGTAATACTTATATTTTATTAGTAGTATATATACGAATAATATATTAGTAGTATATATATAGTATATATACTATAATATATATAATATATATACTACATATAGTATATACATATAAATTAGTGTTAAACATATATACCGAGAACGTATATATTACTTACATATACATTTGAGAATGACTCATCAAAATTTTATCATTCTAAAATAACAACACATTTGTTAAACAATTTATGCAAGAAGGGTTAAAAATATTAGTTTCAAATTACCAAAAACTTTAAAGATGTGTAAATTATTTTGCATCTAAATCTCTTTTTTCTCGGTTCGTTTTTCTTGATTTACATATTTAAAAATAATCTCAAAGCAAGTGATATGTACAACAACAGTATCATTATCTGTCTTTGTATCATACTTAGAAGACTTTAAGCGTCCCTTTAGTTTTTCTGACATGCATTACTCTTAAGTTTGGCTTCTTACTCTAAAAGCCTTGAGTAAAGTTTTTCAACCGTCTTTCTCAAAAGCATGGATGAATTATAAAGTTTGCCATGCATTTATGAAGAATTTATCTTGTATGTACTTTTTTAAATGTTATTTTTCTATTTGATTTCTAAACAGGGAATTTATAGATAAAATAAGCAGATACTCTTGGCTACCAAAAAATAAAATTGTATAAGTGTAACGTGTTTGGTATACAATCTTTTATTATAAAATATCAAATAGAATATAATAAAGAATATAAATAACTATATAAAAAGTGTAACAATATACTATTCATTTATTTCATTTAGTTATTTGAAAATATGCATTTTACTAATAGGTAAATATCCAACAAGTGATTACACATGTTTTTATAATTATTAAATAATTATTTATGCATATTTTAAATAATTCAACAATTTAGTAATCATAATACATATAATCTTATATAATTTTATAATCATAATAATAGTAAGGTTCCCACAAAATTAACCTTATTATGAAAGTTTATTTTTGTGGGAACCTTACTGGTCTAATAAAATTTGGCAGTAAATAGACATCTGGGAAGGAGAATAAGAGATTTACTTAAATATTGATTACTTGGTGGACATTCGCAATTTTTTAATAAAACGTACAATTTTAATTTGCTTATCTTAAGTTATTCTATAATACTTTGATACACATTTGTTAAGCTACAGTACACACAGTACTTAAGCTAGTACTATGGTTACATATAATATACATATATATATATATATATATATATATATGTATATATATATTGTAAACAAATTTATAGCACAAGGATATCTTGTAAGTTATAGCAAATATTATATCTTCAAAGTTGTAATAAATACTTTGACAAAACAAAAAATTGGGTTTATTGATATATGAGTTCAATTAAAGTAAAAATTGAGACTTGAATTATTTTTCTAAATCCATTAGTAAATATCGTAGTTCATAAATATGCTGTAAAAAATAAGGAGTCTATATAAAAATTTCGATTCAGGAGACAGAAAGTTTTTAATCAAATCCCCACTACTAGTAGAAAAATGATTTTGGTTTTCCTGAATTTTCAGGACAGTTTCATATTGTATCGGGTTACCGGGATTATCTGGCTTTCAACGAGTCATGATTTCCCACTGTCACAAACAATATCGAATTTCTCAGTTCCTAAAAAGCATAACTGTAACGCATAATGATAATTAAAACATTTACATGCAAGGCCTTTGATGTTGTTACACCATGTGATCTTTATTACATATTTAAACGGAAAATTTTCAAATGTTATGTTGTATTAAAAACTATTTAATGTTCTCATCTTTTAATTTGTACACAAAATTTCTGAAATGAATTGATTAAACCCATGAAATTGATTATTCATGTTTAATGAATATCATTAAAAAATATGGAAGATTTTTTTTCGTATTATTCAGTCATTTTATTCTTAAAAAAAATGTAAACTTTTTATCAATAGTAAAGATCACTCATCCTATTTTCAAATAAAGATAAAAATTGTGTTTGTAAATTTATCATAATGTAGAATTATTTTTTAATCATCATCACAAAAAAAAAGGTTTATTTTACATTCTCCATTAATTATGTCATTTTTATAAAACATTGAATAACTATTTTTTTCAAGGAAAAATCATAATTCTTCATCCTCGGTGTGCTTTTTTTGAGTTTTCATATTTAATAAAAACTGAGATGATGTTAAGTTCATCACTTCATTTTAATGCAATTTTTTTTTGTACCCAGCAGGCTATTAATATTTCTGATTTTTCCTTCAAGCACACAAGCTAGCCTTGGCGATAAATCTTTTCAGAAATTCTGCGGTTAATATTTCTTTTTTTTTGCAAACTTTTTTTTTTTTTCTGTACTTATTTATATTCCCTCTCGAAATTAAATAAAAAAAAAAAAATGTTAACATGAAGTTAAAAAATTTTTTTAATAAATCCTGAATGAAAAGAATGAAATCAGCAGCAAAACCAAAAAGATGGAAAACGAAATTAAAAAAAAAAAAAGAAAATAGTGACTTTGTTTAGAAATTTTTACCTAAAGACATAAAACACTTCAATGATTTTTTTCTTCTCGGACTTTCTTTTAGAGTGTATTAAAAGTAATTAATGTGACATATTCTTGGAGAAAACTTTCGAAAATTTATATTCCGTAATAATTTAAACCGCTTTTTCAAATAGCAGAAAAATTACTTAAGCAATATTTCTCAAGACGTGTTTCTCTACTGAATGAATCATTATTTCATAAAATTTTGGGGATTTTTAATTAATCTAGATTCCAATGGTAACTTGTCCAAAAGAAATAGCAATTATATTTTGCATTCGCACAGAAAATATTTTAATCACTCTATAAACCAAAAACACCTTACCTTTACTTTATTTACTTAAAGGAATTTTTTTGTTACATATTTCTTTAGTATGGAGTTAATTTATCATTGTTTTTTTATATATTTTATTAAACATTTCTTTTGAGGAATTAAGAAGAATCGAGTTAAAAAAAGCGTTAGGGGGATTTTTTTTTTTTCCTTTACTGAATGGATCATTAAAGGCAATTTGGGGATCATTTAAGATTTGACGCTTGAAGTTGAAATAAAAGAGGCAAAATGCAATTAATTATACGTTGGGGCTCAAACCTGAGGAAAAACTACTCGAAATTTCATTACGGGAAAACTCTAATGAAAATATATTTTTTTTTTCGCGAAACGATTGTTTAATTAAATGTCTCGGTAAGTATTAAAGAACTAAAGTAAAGGTAGAAAATTAGCAGGTAGAAATGGTGCTTTCATCTCAAAAAACGTTAAGAAAATTGCCTTTCTTCCAAACATAAAAACAACCAAGGAAAAAAAAAAGGACTATGCTCTTCTTCTAATTAGAATATATATGATAAGAATGGATTTAAATAAGAATAAATGAGTTAAATTGAGGAAATTTTCATGATTCGCCAGACGCTTTTTAATGCAAATCTTACAATTATCATTTTAATAAAAAATTATTATACAGATTTCTTCATATCAAACTCTTGTAAGATTCATAATAAAATTTAAATGTACATGAACCTAAAAATAGTCAAGTTAGGAAACTTACTAAAATCTACTATAGATTAAGTTTTTTGAAGCTCGTTTTTTAATATTTCAAAATATTTTACCAAATTTTGTCTTTCCATTCTTTGAAAATATTAAGACAGCACAGATATACAATGTCTTCCATGGTATGCGTTAGAAACTCTTAGAATGTTTGCCAAATATGTTGACCTAAACTTTTTACTTAAGATTTCTTTTAAATTTGTTAAATTTTTAGCATTTTCATAGTTTGTTTTACAAATTTATTATAAGTTTAGTTCGTCTCTTAAGATTTTTTAAAATAAAGTTGATGAACTTGAAAGCAGAAAGTAGTTTCTAAATAGAAATTGCCTGCAATTTTAAAAGTATTTGTAGTATATTGTATAATAAATATATTGTACCGCCTCGGACTATATTATACCTGTAACGGCTGCAAGAAGAAGGCGACTTTCAGGTTCATGGGAACAGTTTAATTTTTATTAAAAACATTATATATATACAGACACAGAACTCTGTTTTAATATAAAAAGAAATGAAAATTAAAAACATAAAATTGATCACAAATGCACGAATAAATCACAAATGCAGTTCACTCGGAGGTCGGAGATTTTCAGATTTCTCGACACTACGTCGAATTTAATTACCTATCTTCAGCAGACCTTAATTATAACATGGCGTGATTCACAAGGGACTCACTTTGAAAACAGGCGTAAACTCCGGCCAATTCAGTCCTCCAGAGAAAAAAAGCAGAACTCTCTCTTTTTCTCCATAAATCTCCTTTAAGACAATCCATCAAAAAGGGTCAACATTTCTCAGGTCGTAGTCTATCACCAATCACGATGGAACAACACATGGTATATCAATTAGCTGATATTCTGTAATTGTTTCGACCTAAAGTCATACACACAATCGCTAATTTCATGTGAACTCATCATCCATGACACTGAATATCTGCTATCAGATTTGAGTGACAGGTTGTTCTCATTAGTACAAAACACTAATTGCATGTAATATAACTACCCACAACACTACTTGTCTTCTGTGCGCTGTTATTATGTACTTGCCAAAGAATATATATCTCCTCTCTTCTGAAATGAAATGTCGTATTCTTCCCGAGAGGAAAAAATGATACAATATAGTAAAAAATGAATACAGAAATGGAATGTTTGCAAACTTACCAAATCCATGTACACATCGTTCCCCAATCCAAACACATTCGATTTTGCCATCAAAAGCATCATGTTTTCACCAAACTACTCATTTTTTAAAATTGTTTTATAATGATTCTGTAAAAGTATTTGAATTCGTTACTTAGTTACAATTATGTTTATTTAATACTTTAATTGTTTTATGTTTTCCTTCATATTATACAATTATATATGACGAAATTTTTCAAAATTTATTTTATTGACATGATAAAATAACACTAATAAATAAACCTCAAAACTGAATACTTATAAGTAACAAAATATTATTATTTAGTAAAACAATTTTTAACATTTCTCAAAAACAAATTGGCATCTCATTATAATTAATAAATTTCAAATAAAGTTTTATATTTATTTATTTTATATTAATTGTATGCTAAGTTCAATTCATTAGAATATCTCTTAAAAAAATTTCAGAAAAAGAGGACTACAAACTCATTCAAAGACGAATTTTTCTCAGTTCTAGATAAATCTATAAATACTAATCAATAAAATATTTTTTTTTTTGTGATCCTAGAATTTTTTTAAAATTCCAACTAAACAGATTGTAGTTTTAATCATTTAAGAAACATTGAAAATTCAAAATGTCTTTCTATAGAATAAACAAGCTGAATATTTTATATAAACTTACAATTCAAAAATAAATATTAAAAACACTCTAAAGTACAATAGTTTAAAAATAAAAAATAGAAAACATTTTATGTACCGGACTGAGTGCAAAATTTACTAAGTGTTCCTCGTATAACAATCCAGAATAACATAAATGCTGCAAAGTTTTAGCCATAAAAGGAGCTAAAACATAGGGGAAAATGAACAAAACTTCTTATGCAGGGAAGAGGTACAACATTAAGAAACTTCTAGAAATAACGCCTTTACTTCACACAGTGAAAGGCTACTTTATGACGCCTATAAGAAATAGCTATTTTTAAACTACTAAAAAAAAGTTGCAATTTGCTCTCAATGAAAGGAGTATTGATTATCTTTAAAAATAGGTCGACCGGGTCAAGACTCAATGACCTTGAGAAAACACTTTTGAAAGGTTATCGCATAAGGAAAAAATTAATACCTGTGAAAAAATTGCTTTACGTTTTAGGCGGTCAATATATAACAAAAAAAAAGTTAAACTATTCAATCAATATAATGAACGTTTTAAATATATTCTTTTCTAAACGGTTTTAAAATAAAGATACAAGTATAACATCAATCATTTCTTTTGTTAGTTAGTTTGTTAGTTAAGATAAAACTCCTGAAAATATTAGAGAATGGCTCATGCCAGAAAATTAAAGAATTAAATAAAAGAATTAAATTTAAGCATAAATTACAAAATATTTTGACTTTTAATTGAATTATTTATATTTTTTAATTATTTTAATATTTTGCATAAATATGTTTTAAATACTATAATTGTACTTTTACTTACTTAAATAAATACTTTTAATTACTTAAGTTGTAATAAATTTTTCAAATATTTTCATTAATTATTATTTTAAATTTATCAGTGCATATGTATGAATAATTTAATAATCTTAATTTAATTGTGTCGTTTAAGTAATCGAAAACATTTTTTAAATTTATATTTTAGAAAAATATTAAATTACTATTTGAAATGCTTCCTAAACAATATTTATTTAAAAGTAAAACCTAAGACAACAATGCCTTTGATACTCAATACAATATAACTATAACTATAAATATAAATATAAAAATAAGAAACAAATTTATCTTAATAAATATATGACACAGTACTGATAAGTGATATTTAAAAATGGATATATCAAATACATGAAATAAAAATCGAATTTTGCATTTAATATCGAAAAAAAGGTATGGAAAATTTTTGAAAAATTCAAATATATGTCCGGCTTAATATATTTCATGAAAATAGAAACGCAACTGTTTTTCAAATCAATTTCTTTTCTATAAGAACACAGGATCCTTCCTTTCTAAAAATTAACATTGTTTAAACGTTATTTAAATATAAAACTATGACAACAATGCCTTTGATTCACAATACAAAATATCTATATTTATATATGAAGCTAAATGTAATAAACAAATTAATCTTATTAATAAATAAGTGTCATAACACTGATAAATGATATTTAAAAAATGAGATACAAAATATATCAAATTTTACATTCACGATAGAAAAGTTAACGAAAAATATCCGAAAAATTCAAATACACGGGCTTAAGATGTTTCGTGAAAACAGAAACACGACCGTTTTTCAAATCCATTTTCTTTTTTGATAAGAACTAAGGAGACACTTCCTCGCCATTTCTGCAGCTACGCAAGAGAAAAATTACTCTGGATATCCATGTAGCGAAAATGGTAATTTTAGATATATCTAAATAATCCCTAACAAATAGCTTCCTTGAAGCAATTCCCGTCATGCCATTCACTACTGAAACAAAGCTTGTGATATAGATCGAAATATTTGCATATAGATGGAATGCAAGGAGGACAACAGTTATTTGATGCCTTCCATCCTACTTCTATTGTACGTTTTAAGCTTATGGTGGACCGGCGGACTTAACGGGGCTCTTCCGCCGATGTGTTCTAACAATATTCATTGCGAATTAAGTTCTAATTTTTACAAAAGTATGAAATTTCGGTGATATAGACTTTTTTTATCTTTCTCTTCCTTTCATGAATGACGCATAAATTCCAATATTAGATTCTTTCCTCACAACTAATTAGAATAATTTTATTGCATTAAAACGTTCTGTTTAGATATCAAAACCGAGTATATTCATATAAAATGTTTCTTAAAATGGATGAATATTTTTCTAATGCGAAATTGACTTGAGATCAATATATTTTATCTGATGTCATTCTCAAAATTAATATCTCATATGTAATTTGATAATGTGATTTTATGGTGCCTTTTATACTCAATACCCTCATGTATCTCAATTTTGGGAGAATATTCCCTAGAGTGGCAACTGTGAGATTCAATTCTTTTTGTTCCTGCTTTGTCAAGTCCATCAGAAGGATTTTTTGGCTTAATGATAAAGTAAATTAATGTATTTTTATTGTAACGGTGCTCTTCTACTATGTATTCTAACAATATTCCTTGCGAATTAAGTTCTAATTTTTACAAAAGTATGAAATTTCGGCGATATAAACTTTTTTATCTTTTCCCTTCCTTTCATGAATGACTCCATAAATTCCAATATTGGACTCTTTCCTCGCAACTAATTAAAAACATTTTGTTGCATTAAAACGTTCTGTTTAGTTATCAAAAACCTTTTTGACTATTTTATTGTAAAATGTTTCTTGAAATGCATGAATATTCTTTCCTTATGCGAGATTCACCTCGAATCAATTAATATTTATCTGAGGTTATTTTCTGATCAATATTTGATAAGTAGCACCAAATAATGTGATTCCTATGGTGCCTGTTATACTGCCCTCATGTAATTCAATTTTGAAAGTATCCTCCTTTGAGTGGAATCTGTGAGATTCAATTTCTCGTTCCTGCTTTGTCAAGTCCAACAGAAGGAATTTTTGGCCTATTGATAAGTTAAATTAAAAAATTTAATTAAAGTATTTCTATTGTAATCGAGATCTTCTGCGATGTGTTCTAACAATATTCATTGCGAATTAAGTTCTAATTTTTACAAAAGTATGAAATTTCGGCGATATAAACTTTTTTTTATCTTTCCCTTCCTTTCCTGAATGACTCCATAAATTGCAATATTAGATTCTTTCCACGCAGCTAATTAGAAACATTTTATTGCATTACTAACATTCTGCTTAGATATCGAAACCACTTCGACTACTTTATTCTAAAGTGCTTCTTAAAATACAATTTTTCTAATACGATATTGACCTGAGATCAATACATTTTTATCTGAGGTCATTTTCTAATCAATATCTCATATAATTTGTATGTGATTTTTACGGTTCTTGTCATACTGTCCTCTTGTATCTCAATTTTGGAAGAATACTCCTAAAGTAGCAACTGTAAGATGCAATTCCTCATCCCTGCTTTGTCAAGTCCAACAGAAAGAATTTTTGGCCTAATGATAAATTAAATTAATTTATATTAAATTCATTTCTATTGTAACGGAACTCTCTTATGATATATTCTAACAATATTCATTGGAATTAAGTTCTAATTTTTTACAAAATTAGTATGAAATTTCGACGATATAAACTTTTTTTTTTTTTTTATCTTTCTCTTCCTTCCTGAAAGGCTCATAAATTCCAATATCAGATTCTTCCCTCACAACTAATTGGAATCATTTTATTACATTACTAACATTCTACTTAGATATCAAAACTTCTTTTGTGCATTAATATAAAGTACTTCTTAAAATACAGGAATATTTTCCCCTAATGCAAAATTGACCTGAGATAAATAAATTTTCATCTGAGGTTATTTTCTAATTAATAACTGATATGTAACCCCAGGTAATGTGATTTTTATTTATTTTTATAATGTGATCTTATTATAATGCCCTCATGTATCACAATTTTGGACGAATACTCCCTAGATTGGCAACTATGAGATTCATTCAATTGTGAGATAATTTTAGTATTATTTCAACTAATTTACACAAATAAATACGGAAAATGAAAATAAATACCGAAGCTCCCATTTCAATATTGTTTTTTTTCTCCTCATCACATCTTTGTGCACAAGTCCTATTGTTTTTAAGTACAACACATTAAGGAGTTCGACAACCTATCTGTTAAAAGAAATGAATTTCGACATTGCATTGCATCTGTGCAAATAATTTTAATAAAATTTTAGTAACTAATTTAACTAATTTCACTTACTATATTAACTTTAATTTCTGTCTGTTTTAATTTTGAAATTATTTCAATTAATTTACACAAAAAGAAATACGGAAAATTGAAATTAATACAGGAAATCCCATTTAAGTATTGCTTTTTTGCACTTCATCTTATCCTTGGACCCAAGTTCTATTGTCCGAAAGTTCAACATATCAGCCATTCGACGATCTATTTGTTAAAAGAAATGAAATTTCAATATTGCATTGCATCTGTACAATTAATTTTAATAACAACTAACTACATTAAAGTTAATTATTATCTGTTTTAATTTTGCAATTATTTCAACTAATTTACACAAAGAAATTTTCTTTTCAATAATTTTTTTTTAAATTTCATTAATTTTTTAATAAATGTATATTTTTATTATTATTTAGAACTCAAATCAGAAGAATAAAAATACACTTTCTTGCTATAATATTAGCAACAAAGTTTTCATCATAATAGACGTCTTTAACGAGGGATCTAGTATAAATTTAGTAAATTCCTAGCATAAAAAAAAGGATAATTCTAATATATTCTAAATTGTTGAAGTATTTTCTTATAAAAGATATCCTCATAAGTAATTTGAAGATTGTAACTTCAAATTACTGGTGATGATATCTTTTAACAGTTAGTTTGATGTCGTGTTTGTTGTTTATTTTTGAACATGACTTTGCTGACAGTAAGTTACAAAATACAGTCTTAATATAAAGACTTTTATATAAAAATTTTTTCTATATTTTTTCATCTTTACAAGAAACATTGATGTACTTAGCTAGGTACACTCTATCCAAAATAAATTATAGAATTATAAATTATCACATTAGCGAATTTAATATTTTTGAATTGATTATTTTTTTTTAAATAAATGGTTACAAAATAAAAATTAAAATTAATAAAACTCAAAATTAATAAAAATTAATTTATTATTTTTTTTTTTCTCTAAAGCAACTATCAATTTTTGACTATTATCTGATTTATTTTAAGGAGAAATTCTATAAATTGCTTGTCAATTTATAGTGTATAATTCAAAATATTTCTTTTTCAAGAAATATTCAAAAAATGAAGAGGAGTTTGATCAATGGCATAATATCTTACTTCATTTATTAAAATAAATATTAAAATATCTTTTTTTTAAATTACGGTGCAGGTTTAACAAATCATTAATCATATTCAATGGCTACCCAATTTTATACTTGTAAACTGTAATTTAGAATTCATTTTTTTTTTTTTTGTAAAAGCAATCTATTGTGAAAGATCCCTCAATAAAGAAAATTAATGATGATAATAAAGAATTGAGTTCTTGACCCAAAATAGTACATATTTTTATTTTAAACCTTTATATAAATAACTGAATATTTAGTAAATTTTATAAAAAATTTATTTTTAACATTAAAAAACAAACTTTCACATCCATTGAAATTTTAAGTTTCTTTTTTAAAAAAAAAAGACATGCAGTAGAAGAATAAACTTAAATTTCACTTTCAAAATAATGCCGATGGCTTAGAAATTTTTTGTAATTCTACGATATAAAAATGCCTTTTTTTTAGCTTTAGTTATCAGACCTTAAATATTTAACTATTAAAATAAGTAATTATTGATACTAAAATGTTTAATTTTAACAAAGTATCAATATATATTTTTCTTGACGAAATGTATTCTAGGAAATATTAGAACAAATTGTTATATTAAAAGTAATTATAATCAATTTTGTCGTCAAAAATTAAGCAAAATGTCTTTTTAAAATAATTGTTCTTATTATAATCGTTTTAAAAAATGTATATGTTCGTATTACTATAAATTTATTTAAAATTTTTATTATTATAAGACAGATCTTTAATTATAATTAATAAATCTTATTGTGTTTATCATTAAATGTATTTTTTATACAGAGATAAATTATCTGACAAATTTTTGACTCCTTAGGAGAGGGAATTAAAATGAGAACTGTTTTTGACATAGAATATGTCTGTAAATGGCACATTTAAGCACTCGGGAAACAGAAAATGTAGAATTTTAAATGAAAGACAATCAAAATAAATATAAAAAATTGTTTAATGAGTGCTATTTTTACAGTAGATGCTCAAACGAGCGACTACTTATACGAACAATTGTTGCAAACTGTCTGAGCTTGAGTATCGTACATAGATGCCAAATACGCCCATGCATTGTAAAGATGATAAATATACAACATCAGCAGACATTCTGGTGATAAGATCTTGTGCGAAGTCAAAAGGGGTGTTGTATACGCGTTTCTGACATCCTCTAAAGAATAAATCAAAACATAACATATTTTTGATCATGATTAAAAGAAATGGTTCCCTTCATGCATGATATCTAACTAATTTTGACATTAATACTAAAATTTGAGGGGAGCGCTGTTGGAATTAAATTCTACCTCAAATGGATATTGGAACATCAGCCAGCAATTGTGGCAATGTCTTTTACAGAAAGATTGTGTACGTGTTATTATCCAAATGATAATTAGGTAGGGTGTATGGTCACTATCATCATCGCCCTTTACAAACATAAATCTTTTCTTTATGTTTTCTACTCACAATCATGTGCATTGTATCCATTAAAAAGTTTTTTCCATCTAAATATAACTTCGTATGTGAATTACACATACGGAAGTCCGGTTGTAGTGTACCTTGGTTCAGGTACTAACGAAGGAACCTCGTAACGAACATGATAGTCTTCTGTTTTCAAAACATACAAGCAGAATAAGTTCTTACCTTAGTTGCATAAACTATCCAATACAAAGGAATACTGTGCAAGTCACGTGAAACAACTTTCATGTTTGCGGGTAAATATTAAGCTCACCTGGACATGAAACATATATTTTTCACTCCAGAATATCTGATACAACAACCTTCACCACTCTTAGTGCTGAAATATCCACTTCCTCAGAGCTGGTGATATATGAATTCCAACGTTGGCCAATTGGGTATCGATTCCCTGTACAATCTCTGTGCAGTTAACCCATTTATGCTGGCATATCTTGGCAGCTGCATACATCAGATGGTTATCTATAAGCTCGGTATTTGTAAAGTGATACCACAGAATTCCGGACACATATGCTATGACAAAATATGCTGATTTTGCTCCCCTGGTACTTTTGACATTTTTCCGGTATATTCCGAGCATCTCATGTATTAGTGAATTTACATTATATGCAGGATCATAAATATTCTGAAACAGCTATTTACAATGCATTCGTTATCAATTTAAAGTGTCAATACTTTTAAAATAAATTATCATATTCTAAAAATATACTCCTATTTAATCATTAATTTGAAAGCAATCGGTTCATTTCGTAAATTTTGTTCATTTTCGTTTTCTTTCATTTTGTTCTGTTTTCAATGTTTTTTGAATATCATTTACTTATCTATCCTTTCCACAGAAAAATGATAAACTTAATTTTGTATTCAGATGAAAAAATAAGTATCTAACATAAAATACGTAGCAATAATGTAAAAATGCATTACTTAAAATTTTTAAGTTGCAAGTTTTTATCAATTATCAGCGAAGTAGCTACAATTAGAGTAATCTAACTATTTTGAAGGGATTCTGCTTTTTTAAATATAATTGAAACCTAGCAAACGATGATTATTTGATGTCCAACTAAGACAAGAGTTGTCATAATGACAATGCAGCAATTGAATTTGTACACCGCAATTTAGCATGGACACACATCAAAACATGTACCAGCGGGGTTAGCACCTTCTCTCTCTTTAAAATGACTAAATTACTTTCTGGACTAAAGTTTGGAGATTTCAGAATAGATAAGTACTTTGCTTTACTTCTAACACCGTTTGTAGTACTGAACAAAAAATTCTTCAAATAAACCAACTTAATTTTTGAGCTGAAACATAAAATTAATTGAACATTATACTTCTTTGAATCGCACTAACAATTTTGTGTTTGACAAACAAAAACAGATAGAATATCAAGTGGGGGAAGATGAAAGATACAAACTATTATGTCAGTCTTGACAAACCTCAACCTTGAGGTTTTGCCGTGGCGCAGATGCTTTGAAATGGAAAGCCATAAGTGCTTCTTCATACAAACACCTGTTAAATTTTGTGTTTCTCTGACCTGCAGATATGTGTGGCGTGAAAAATCGAAGTAAGTAAAGTTCGTGAAAGCTCACAAATGACTGCAAGCGGTGTCCATTTTAATCATTTCGCATTCTAAAAATGAGAGAGGTTGAGACGATTATGTGATAATGGTCGCGCATCAGTTTCTCCAACACGATACGCAACAGCAGCCACAGCCGCCACCAAAACCTCCCTAGTATGGCAATAGCCTCAAGTAGTGTATTGTCTTTGACACATATAGAAACAAGAAGTCCGTCGATGTTAAAAACTCACACTCACATTTGAAGACAACATGTGGTATTTACAGCAAGGATGTCATCAACCTGGTAATATATTACAGAAATTAAACATAGATTAATTCATGTAATTTGAATTTGTCCAAGATAACACAAAACAAATCAACTTGGTAATACAACCTATTTATTGATTATTGTTATAATGACAAAAAATCACGATTTATTTAATGCCATTTTAGGAGAAAGTTCCAGTGAACACAGAGATAGGCCACTATAAAAATCAAAATATTTAAAGTTTAAAGTAGAACACTAAATATACATCTTAATAGTTTCCATGAAACCCTTTTAACAATTTCTTGCAAGAATGATGAAGAAAATTTTCACTAAACCGCGCTGTGTTACGAATAGTAATACACTTGATTCTCGATTTGAAAAGAAGATGCGCGTTAAAAGTAGCTTTTCAAAGAACTTTAACTTTACCAGCGATTG
>BPLR01003773.1:0-87165 GCA_021605095.1 Caerostris extrusa
AAGTCACATGACCCCACCTGAGATACCATTCAGCCATTGTGAATTAGAGAAAGAATCAAAGAGTGTGCTAAGTCTGGTGAGATCGATCCAGCTAGTGTACCACAGCAACTGATGTTAGCTGAGTTATGGAAGTCCAATGCTGATCCTCATCGTGGATCTCTGTTCCTATGTGAAGAGGGTGTAGGCAAAAAGAATGATGAACTGCATGGGTTGGTTATGTCGGGCGCAGGGTTTCCAAGTGAGCCCATGTCTCTGCTTAAACCAATGCGGAGAAGCAGCCCGCTGTAGGATGAAAGACGCTTGACCCGACACTTTAACGGCTGTTGCTGGCTTTAAAAGGGAAGAACAAGAAAGTCACTACTTGATCATCCGACATTCAACATCGTTGGAAGGTCATGAAGTTGGAGAGAGAGTATCTAAAATAGAAAGAGTTGGGAGGGCAGAAGTCCAGTAGGGAGAATCCACTGAAGGAGAGAGCTCCCACAGGTTGACTGAAGTGACACGGAAAGATGTTTGAGTTTACAAAAGAGGTGCCAAGCCAACCCAAATGATCTTGCGGGGTGACTTGAAATGCATCCTAACTCTGCGAGCCGCATATTAAAATTATATTTCACTATAGACATTTTTATATTTATTACAATCCGTTATATCAGATGTGTTCCAAAAAGATGTGCGCGCATCATTAGTTCACAGAATATAATTTCACTTATTACACTCAATT
Organism: Caerostris extrusa; assembly: GCA_021605095.1. Classification (NCBI taxonomy): domain Eukaryota; kingdom Metazoa; phylum Arthropoda; class Arachnida; order Araneae; family Araneidae; genus Caerostris; species Caerostris extrusa. Next base: position 722 of record BPLR01003773.1, read on the forward strand.
TTGTATTTTCAAATTTAGGTATTTTGCAACATCGTAATTGGTGTTGCAATCGTAATTGGTGTTTATAATTTAATTTTTCGGGAACTTATACTATAAATTCATCAATAAAAACAGGCAATATCTGTCGCATATTCGAAAAAATATTATTTTAAAATCAAAGTTAATTTTTCTCACAATTTCGACAATATTTTTTTGAATATATGGATACACATAATTTATTTTTAATATATTGGTTTTCACTACTTTGGCCATTATCAAATAAATATATTTTGTGAGTGGGATAAATCTCACGGGCCGGAAAAAAATATTCAAGTATCCCACGGGGTTGGGCGCTCCAGTCTACACTGAAAACCCTTGAGTTACAGAGATTCAAAGCGCCGAAATAAGAAAGAGAGTGAGTTGAACGACCACAAAGATCCCTGGTCCATTCATGTTATGAGATCATTCTCTTTTCTAACTAAAATGATGTAGAGTTCCAAGATGGTGCCCATGCACTCTGTTGATCTCCAAGCTGTCACAATAATCAATTTTGATAATCTGCTTAATATGCGAGCCATTATTTCCATAATTTAATTTTTGTAGAACCAAAGTAGCTTTTTATCATGTAATTCAAAAATAAGTTAAAACCTTATATCTTCATTCAAATAAAGTAGTTGTGATGGGAAAAGAGTTTAGTGATAGGCGTCACAATTTAAGCTCTTTAAGGATGTATCCTTGTTAATTTTGTATATCCTATTATTTCTTATATTTAATCTATTTGAAAGCATACTGTCAGCTTTTTATTAATTATCATTGTTTACTTTGCTAGTTTATTTGTACTTTACTTATAGTAACTTATGGTTTGCAAACATAATCTTGAAGTGTCAAGTCTGAGTGTGGATGATAGGGGCCGCATAAATGAAATCGCTTTGAAAAAATCTTGAAACTTCATAAGTAGATCTAAATTATATTATTTACAACACATTAAAAATGTCTATCTATAAATAGAGATCCACAGAAGTCTCTCATAGAAAACATATAAATCAAAGCCTCGTGATATAGTACTATCTCGCATTTAATAACATTCTTGGTGATGGGACGATACAATATCAGAGGGCCATCTGTTGGATTTTTTTTTAGTTCGCATGTTATTTTGATAGCCATCTGTTCTCTTTTGAATTAAATAATTTTTTAATTTTTATTAATAATTTACATTGGGTGCATTTTTTTTATCTACAGCACCAAAAAAATCGCATAAAACAGGTTTGACTGCACTATGTTTATTTTATTTTTGTTAATTATAAGTGTAATAACTATACGAGTAAATTTATATTGATAGCTTATAATGGAGTTTAACATTAATCTGCCATTTGATAATAGTGCCTTAAATTATATATAAAACTTTTTTCAATTTAAATAATTCGCATATTTATTTCATGTGTATTTGTTCTTTCTTCGTGTTTTTGTAACTATCTGTAGGTTTTTGAACTTGGTTTGATAAAAATGTGATGATTATATTTCGCTTGTCTCTGTACTGCTGCCATTTTGTGCACACTTTGGGCAAATTAGTCCGTGACTACAGTTTAACGTGGATTTCGAACCACTAACAAAAAGATCCGTGCTACCGCCAGGATTTAAACCTGAACCTATAGTACCAAAGGCCAGAACACTAGCCAAGTTTTCATCCGGCCGCAATGTTTATTTTGATATATTTAGGTTATTGTAGAATACAGCATTATTAGATTATTCCATTTAGCAATGTTAAGGGGTTACTACGATATTTAGCAATATTATTAGTATGGGTAATTAATGAGGTATATGTTCACCACTTATATTAGATATCAACACCACAGATGCTACAACCTAAAGCTGGTTAAATTGTGACGCATGTATTAGCTTTTCAGTGAATTTCCTTTTTCTCCATGCGGTCTTCTCGTTTTCGAAAGCAGTGACTCTGTAGATGCCACCCACCAGCTAATTTCTAACGTGAGTCCTCTTGCATGCTAGCTGCGCTGGTTACCACAGAACTACGGGCTAGCTAATTAGCAATATTTAAATGCTCAAATTTTTAACTAAAGCTAAGGGATTCAACATAAAATTGTACATAATTTTTAAAAACTATCAAAATATTTACCTCTAATTTGCCAAACATAAACTTCAAAAATGCAAAAACTTCCATTTCGGATCAATAATTTCAATGAATATTCAAATAAAAACTCGTTATATAAACATTTAATCATTTTTTTTTCAAATTTGGGAGCGGTAGTTAACAGCTGAACATACACTCACTGTGATGATGGACTCCTCATTTTACTTCTCTATCTCGAGTGGGTCTTCTCTTTTGATGCTGACCTGGGGTGTATCACCCTGTTTCGAGCCCCAGTGCAAAGAAGACTCGGAAGTCAGACTCCGATTTCTTTACTTAACATGCCAGGGATTTGTATACGTTATGCGGTGACGCAAGTGTACCTCCAGGGGGAATTCAGGGGGTGGACTACTTCAGTGGGATGAAAAGAATCTTCCAAACCAAAAAAAGGAGGGAAGGGCAACTTTGTCTTCCTAAAAGTAAAGGAAGCATTACTTTTTAGACCTAGTTTTTGTTGTTGGCTTCTTTTTAGATTGGTTTGGTCGTTCATCTTGCGCACACGAGGGCTAAATAGACAGAGACCAACAGTTTAACGTAGATTCCGAACCCCTAACAAACATCCATGCCCCTGCCAGGATTTGAACCTGAACCCTATAGTGCAGAGGCCTGATGGAAGGGCTACTTTTCTTCCTAAAACGTAAAGGGAAGCATTACTTTTTAGACCTAATTTTTGCTGTTAGGCGTTATAGAAGATGTATTTGCTGTTGTAAATGATTTTGATATTAATATTATGATTCTTTTGTGCGAAATAAAGAAAACGAATGAGTAGAAGTATGAAATACAAATAAAATTTAATTTAAATATTTATTGCTATTCGTTAATAAGTCTTAAAAGAAATATACAAAGCAACTTTGATAGAATGTTTGTTGGGGGATGAATGACTGTCTGTTGATCACTGTCAAAGCCAACACTTTTAAATGTTTTATAGCAAAAAAATTTAGTGAATGCTGAATTAGATTATAAAACATTGACAAATTTAGTGAATGTTGAATTAGATTATAAAACATTGAAAATTAAAATTAAAATATATACGTGAACATATTTGATTAAAAATTTTAATAAAAGTGTTGGGTTTTTTTCCCCCATTTCTTTAAAGACTTATTAAAAGACTTTGCTTTCCTAATGCAGCTGGCAAATACTTAGAAGCATACCTTGCCATAGCAAAGCTGCACTGACGTTACTCATTTAGCACTACTGTGGTACCAAAGGCCAGATTGCTAGCCAATTTGAAAAGGAGAAACGAACGAATTAAATGAAATTCGGATATAGTTATAACAATGTTTATTATGATAGTAATGACCAAATTGCTCATTTTGAAAAAAATATTCTCCTTTCTTCAGATTTAATTAAGCAAGTATTGCACTTAAAGTACACTTACATACATTCTATTATTGATTCATTATATTTAATAATATGATATGATTATATTTGATAAATATAATACGATTATATTTGATAAATATTGTTTTTTATAAAATAAATTATATGTAAATAAATATTCTAATGTGCCTTTAAAATTTTTCATTCTAAAAATATTTTTAAAAATTTGATTCTATTAATGCAACTAAAATTTTCAAATTGAATTATTTCAAAGTATTGCACTTAAGTATTAATAAGTATTAAGTATAATAAGTATATATTGAATACATATTATGTAACTATACATTAAGTATAAGTATGTAACTATACATATTAAGTATAACTATACATTAGTATAAGTATGTAACTATACATTATATAAGTATGTAACTATACATTAAGTATAAGTATGTAACTATACATTAAGTATAAGTATGTAACTATACATTAAGTATAAGTATGTAACTATACATTAAGTATATAGTATGTAACTATACATTAAGTATAAGTATGTAATTATAAGTATGTAACTATGCATTAAGTATAAGTATGTAACTATATATTAAGTATATTAATATTAAGTACAAGTATATTAAGTATTAATAAGTATTGCGTTTAAAGTACACCTAAATACATTTTATTAGTAATTCAATTTATATTTGATAAATATTAATTTTTATAAAATAAATTACATTATATTCATTCTAAAATATTTTGTTTAAAAAAGTCTTATTCTATAAATGCAATTGAAATTTTTGAATTGAATTATTTCAATGAATTTAATTAATTCAATTCTTAATTCAAATCCATAAAAAGTTCAGACAACCAGAATTCTAAAAAGAAAGCAATAAAAAAAAAAGAGTTAATTAAAGGAAATGCTCGAATTAATAGTTTTTGTTTAAGCAACTCTTTTGCAATAAACCTTTTTACATCCGTATTATTCAAACTTTTTTTTTTTAAAAAGTATTAATTCAAACAGAAAGGTGGAGTTTTATATTGCTACGAGTATATAAACAGCGTAACAAGACTGAAAAAAATAAAAAACATTCTTTAAAAGCAACCTTTTTTTTTTTATTATTACTTTACTGAATTTTTTTGTTTTTCAAATTACTTAAGACAATATTTTATTCGATAATACAATCTGAAAAAAAACAAATTGCATCCATACGAGTTGTAATACAGGTTATTTTCGAAGGTTTTTTACTTTGAAGTAAAAAGGAGGCCAGCTTTTTTTTTCTTTCTCAATCGAAACTGACATTTCAAGGGATTTAAAAGTGTACCGTACTGCCTCCCCCTTCTAGCTTTATTTTTTTTAAAAGGGAAAAAAAAAAAAAATCTTTTTAAAGGAAATAATTCCTCAAAGGGCAGAAGTTCTCTTGTAAATGGAAGATAAACGAAAGACTGTTTGCTCATAGATTGAAGTTGACATGTGGGGCTGTCAGCATATTGTGAATTTTAAATTTCAGGCGAAATGTTAATTATTACGTTATTAAAGTATAATACATTCTACAGGGTGATTATAATTAAAATCAAACTTTCAAAAATACTGGAGGACAAAAAAAAAAAAAAAAAAAAAAAACATTCGTTACACTGAGTTTAAATTTGAACTGAAGATAACTTGAAGAAGGGAGAAACGGTACGGCATCAAAAAAAATTCCACCTATTTTTCCCATCCAATTGGGTATGACCTTGCCGAGGTGGATGGGCTTATAAATGGCATCTTGCTTATAAAATGTGTAGGTACCTACATGTAATATATAGGTTTATATACACACATATGTAATACATACAAGTATATACAGTATATGATTATTAACAATAATTAAAATATATACTGGGTGTTTGTGATTGAAGTCCCACTTTCAAAATGCCGTAAAAAAGAATCACTCGTCTCAATGAACCGAAGATATTTGAAGAAGAGGGAAACGGTGCGGCATCAAAAAAAAAAAAAAAAAAAAAAAAATTCAAGGTGTATTAATAGATGGCGCTGTAAGAAAGTGGAATGCAGATGCCAGTGATATTTTGAATCGAAATTACAACGTATTTGACATGAGTTGACTGAAGACATAACTTAAAATTTTAACAGACATAACTTAAAATTTTTAGAATCTAATGAAATTTCAATAATATATTTTTAATAATATTATGTATGCAATCAAATAAAAAATTTTTTTGTATATTTATTAAGAAATGAGTTATCTGTATTACTTTTCATCTATTTTGGTCTGAATGACTCGATTGGCTGCAGCTAAAATATACTTTAAGTTAATATTAGTTCACTGTATGCATTTATACAAATAAATTTGACGTGTTTTACATGCTCTTTTAGTTAGTCTTTAATAAAATGAAAAAAAATTCCCTTTTTTGTTAAATTTTAATCAAATCTGTTCATGTATATACAGGGTGATTATAATTAAGTCCCACTTTCAGAATGCTGTAAAATAAGTAATATAAAAAAGATTTTTTAAAGCCAATTCCTACTTCTTTTTTACTATATTGCAGAAAGTCTTTTATAAATAAAGTTGAAATTTTCCTCTTAGATCTGGCACCATCTATTGGTAGATACATGCAACTTGAATCTAAAAAAAAAAATTTAAATTAATTAAATTTAATAAATGAATTAATATTTGAAAAACTGTATTAATATAAAGTGCATCCACTACAAGTGTAAAAAAAATGCATTTGAACTTGAGTGGATGAATAAAAAGTATTTTATTAAGGTTTAAAAATTTGAACAAGATATATATAGGGAGAGTGTGAACTAATAGTGGGAATAGAAAAAGCACTCGTCACAATGAGTTAAAATTTGAACTGAAGATACTTGAAGAAGAGGGGAAATGGTACGGCATCAAAAAGGTTCCACCTATTTTTCCCATTCAATTTGCTATGACCTTGCCGTGGTGTATGGGTTTTCCACTAATAGCGTCACAACTGTTGAATGACTTGGAAGTCATTTTTTCCGTCAAAAAAAAAAAAAAAAAAATCGAAACAATCAAGCACATTGAATACTACAGTTGATTTAATGTCTAACTCATGCCAAATACGTTGTCATTTCGATTCAAAATATTACTGACAACCACATTCACTTTCTATATGCCGCTTACAACGCCATCTATTAGTTCAACTTAGTATCAAAAGTTCTTTGAGACTTTTTGATGCCGTACCGTTTCCCCCTTCTTCTATCTTTAATTCAAATTTGTACTCACTGTGACGAATGGTTCTGTTTTTTACAGCATTTTGAAAGTGGGACTTTAATTATAATCACCCTGTAGAATGTATACGTATTCCCAAATATGAATAATTTTTAGTATATAGGGTGCTTCAACTGTCACGGGACAAATTTTGAGGGGTGGTACCGCTTTCATTTTTACATTTTTTGCGTGGCAACGTAAGGTCTGGAGTGACTCGTTGAGGAGCCATCACACATTCAGACGAGTATTTCGCAACTGCCAGGTACATTGTCCCAATTGATATTCGTTACGTGAGAAGATTAAAGTCCTCTGTCTGGCTACCCCGAAGAGCACTCTATTTTATTTTATTCTTACTGTGTTTTCATTTACGAAACTCCAGTCAACTCGGTTAAGGACATCGTTGTTCAATTATGCACTGCGCCTGAGCGAGATGCCTGGCATATGTTCGCCAATCGTTCCTTTAACACTACCGCGATCTGATGGCCAATTGCCTATCGCTCTGGCCTTTGGTACAACAGGCTTCAGGTTCTAATCATGGCTGTGGCATGGATGTTTGTTAGTGGTTCGGAATCCCCATTAAACTGTAGGTCCCAGTCAAATTAGACTAACGAGTGCTTAAAATGACCTAGAACGACAAACCAAAATCTTCAACACTACCATATGCATGTAATAATATGGAATTTGCAATGTTAAGCATTTATTGTGAGCATGGTCTAAGAATCCCTTTGCAATGTTGTGTCAATAAACAACGCTTTTCTTCAATATGTTCATTTTTTTGTGTCGTGTTTCAACACATCACTTCCGACTCTACATTTCTATTAAAAAATGTACGTTTTAGTAAGCTGTACTACCCTTCAACTTTTTGTTCCATAACCTTTGAATCACCCTGTATTTTGCAGCAAATTTAGCTAGTAAATAAAAGTCCTTTTCGTTTTTCTTGTGACTCTCCAAATGATTTTGTTTAAAAACTGTAATTTTCTAAACCCCCTGTTATAATAACATTTGCTCATATAATAAACTTTTTTACTATTTTTAACAATTCGATTCCTTTAGTGTATCGGAAACCTTATTTCTTTAAAAATAAGGGGAAAAACAAGAATCTCGCTCTTAGATATTTTCGTTGGCATTTTAATAATCTGTAAAGATAACAAAATTTGTTCACAGATTACATTATTTAAACCTCCTAAAAGGATGGAAAATATCAAATTTACTTTATTTATATTTAATATTATATTTATTCTAGGAGATCATACTGAGTCCTGGGAGTAAATTAATATTGGTCTACAGCTCTGCTTTTATTCAAAACATGAAGGTAGCTGCTTTATTTTTATATTTAATTATTTCCGTATATTATATTCATGTCATTTTTATGAGATTTTTATTGGATAAAAGTGGGAGATATTTCAAAAGAAAATATTCAAAGTGATCTTAGAAAATATTTCCGTTTGACTACTGCTAGAACTAAAATCTTTTGAAAATATTTCCGTTTGACTATCGTTAGAGGTAAAATCTTTGAAAATATGTAATTCTGACTATTGATAGAGCTGAAATCTTTTGAAAATATTTCCGTCTGACTATTGCTTGAGCTGAAATCTTTTGAAAATTGGAATGCTTAAAAATATATTAAAAAGTTTCTCATTTACTTAGAAAGGATTTAGTAAAAAATATTTTTAAATTATTAAAATATTTTTAGTTGAAAAGTCCTCGCTTAAAGCAATGAATTAATGAAGTTTCATTTTAAATAAATTGTCATCTTTAGCATCTTACTTATAAAATGTGAAGGTACCTATATATGTAATATAGCATATGTTTATATACATATGTAATATATATGTATTTACGCTTACATATATATTAAACATAAGTATATATACAGGGGGGTATTTATAATTAAAGTTCCACTTTCAAAATACTGTAAAAAAAAAAAAAAAGAAAGAAACACTCGTAACAATGTTCAAATTTGAACTGAAGATATTTGAAGAAGGGAGAAACGATACGGCATCAAAAAGTTTCCAAAGTGTATTAATAGATGGCGCTGTAAGCGGCCTAAAGAAAGTGAATTCGGCTGCCAGTGATATTTTGAATCGAAATGACAACGTATTTGCCATAAGTTGTATATTGAACCAACCATTGTGTTCAATGTACTTGAATGTTTTGGTTTTTTCAAAAAAAAAAAAAAAAAACTCTAGTATCTACAGTTCAAATTTGAACTCATTGTGACGAGTGGTCCTTTTTTACAGCATTTTGAAAGTGGGAATTTAATTATAATCACCCTGTATAATAATGTGTGTGTGTGTGTAAAATAATATACTTTCCTTGTCTGCAATGTATTAACATTTGAAATCTCGGCAATTTTAATCGAAATGCAAGGAAGATTTTATTGAAATTATTGATGACGTAGATGTATTTACGTAACTAATGTTAAACGCGTGGGAAAATTAAGCTGCTAATTTCGACCGTGAGATTTTAATGCAAAATGGTTGTCAAACAGCATGCAAGTACACAGCTTGCTTATGTAGAATCCGTCCTCCAATGGCACTACGAAATGTTTTCAAAAAAATTTATAATGTTTAAGATCTTCCCCAAATTCCCTGCACATTACCGCATTCTGATATATATTGATGTGTTTGATGCTATTTCTCCTATATAAGAGGTTTTTCTCAAACTCCCCAACTCCTTTAATTTCTGAGAAATCTAAGTTTATTACTATATCTACAGATAGTTTTGCGGCCCGGTGATAGTGTTCTAACAAGTAGGACCTGATAGTCGAGTAGCTAGCTCTCTGTACTACAGGTTTCGGGTTCGGCGGTGCCATGGATGTTTGTAGTGGTTCGGAATCTCCTTTAAACCGTGGTCCCGGTCTCATATGATTGTACAACATCACAAAGCCATGTCAGACCGGGTGCTCCATCACAACAGAAGCTGCCCCTTTCCCCTTCAACCATGAGTCCATATGAGTTCTTGAGCTTGGTCTAGATGTCTAATAAGTGGGTTAAGAAACTACAATAACAACTCAACTAGATGATGAAATAGCTTATTAAATTGACTGAACAGTATAGTGTAGGAAGAACCTATTAAAACTAATACTCAGAATAATTTTCATAGGTTAAGCATTTTTTTTTTAATTTTCAAATCTTGATGATATTCTCGTATTTAATCAATGTCCCCCTTCATTTAGAAAGATTTTACACTATTATATTAAACTGTTAAAGCGGCGTCCAGATTTAAAACATTTATGCGTCTGTTCCAGGGTGTTCCATTCTAATTACGCTATTCTAAACGTTCTACTTTATTACTACTCTAAGATTCAGAGTGGGGCCTGAGAGGCCGATTGTCTGGCGCTCATGTGCCACGGATTTCGGGTTCGATCCTGGCGATACCATGAATGTTTAGTGATTCGAAATCCACTTTAAGCCGTAGGTTTAAGCCGTAGGTCTCGGTCATAAGACCTATGGGTGTTCCATTAGACCCTTTCCCTTGAGCCATGAATCCATACGGGTTCGTGGGCTTGGTCTAGATGTCTATCAAGTGGGATAAGAAACAACAACAATAACATCAATGTCCGTTTGGTGGCTTCTTTCGCGGGTTATTCTGCGAACTCATAACTGTAAGCTCATTAATAAATCAGGTAATATCTGTCCTATATTCGCAACAAGAATATTATGTTAAAATGAAAGTTAATTTTTGAATATAGGGATGCACACATAATGTATTTTTTAATACATTGGTTTTCACTACTTTGGCCATTCTAAAATAAATATATTTTGTAGAAGTGTGCTACATCTCGGGGGCCCGAAAAAATACTCGAGGCTGGCCGCGGGTTGGCCCCTCCTGTCTTACTGTTCGCAGACTGTGCTGAAGCTGTAACATTTTCGAATTAACATAGACTCATTGCGAACTCTTTCTGGATTTTAAACCAGCATATTCGAGACCGGATGATTCAACACCACAATAGCAAATAATTTTTATTTTGAGAAGATAAATATTTAAATAATGGTACACGACACATTTTTAAAATCTGTGTCACTCTCATTTCCTAATCTTATACACATTGCATATCTTTTCATATGAAGATGCAACATCAATTATGTAGGGGAAATATATTTACTTTTCATTACTGCAAAAAATGAAATTTTATGAATTTCCACACGAGGCATAAACTGTAATATTGAATAAACAGTTTTCTCCATCGAAAATGAAATATTTTAGATTTCCCAGGTGAATACATAGGTAAGGTAATTATTTCGTGACCTTGTATATAACCACTGATGTAAAGGACAGATTCTTAAACGTGCTGATGATGCTAACTTTTGAAAACTCTAAATTAAAAACGTGCTTCTTCAATAAGGCATTTTGATTTTTCAGTAAAGCATATTTTTATCCAATATTTATTTTTTATTAAATTGCAAAACTGTTTTGGTATGTCTTAATGAGATATTTTTCTGCAGTGCGTGAACAAATAATCTAGCTTTTATTATAAGTCTTTCGTTAAGAGAAAAAAAACTGATTTTGTAAAATGAACTGATATTATTGGATCGACCATTATGTTGTTATTGTTGCACTAATGACAGTGCAGAGACAATTAATCTTTTTATACCACAAGCAAGGCCTGAGCCGCTGTTACTCATTTAGCACTACCCAGGGGGCACGTGTAGCTTGAAGACGGGTTACAGACGTGAGTAGCCATACCCCCTCCCCTTTAGGATTGGCCATTATATAAAGAAGAATATATTACTGAAATTTCTTAAATCTCTAAATATATATATATTTTTAAACACTTTCTTTAACATTTGTCTTGCAACACAATAGAAGATTCTTCAAAACCATAATTAGAGGGGGCTTTTATATATATAAATACTTAGCTTTTGAGATGTTTACAATGAAGGCTTTGCCCTTGAAATTGAAGGCATTCGTAGAAAATTTGTCAAAAAAGTTATTCTTTCAGAGAGAAGGTTAGTGAATTTTTTAATGATTTCCTCTATTCGAAAGTCTTGTAATATTTCTTGTACTATAACTACCTTTTTCTAATTTCATTTATCAATTCTGTATACCCGCCAAATAGGTTATATTTTTCTTAACTGTGATTCAAAGATCCAATTCGTTTACAATACAAACATTAACTTAAAAAGTGTTCTGAAATTATGCTGAAAAGTTGTTCAGTGGATTATGCATCGTTATTCAATGAAGTTTTTCGCGCATATGCACTGAAAGTATAATTTAAAAAATATTTCAAAATTAAAAATTTGCAATTAAATTTAGCAGTGAAAGTAAGAAGTACTTTATTTTAAAAAAACATGCTCAAATGATTTGCGTCATATCTACCTTCTCTGTTTTAAATGAGAATCTGTCAATATCCTTTTTTCATAACATTAATGTTTGAAAAAAATATATTAATTATAAATAAAATTGAATCAAAATAATTACTTTATTATTTTTGTAATACTTTATGGACAATTTGCGAAAAAAGGTTTCTTGACAATTTCTGAAATTTATTACAAGAGCAAATGAAAAACAGCTAATTAAAATTATTATAAAATGAGATAGATGCATTTAAGATCTCTTTTGCCTTAGTTAATTTTAATTTATTTCAGTAAATTCAAGATATTTCTATATGAGCATCCTGAGTTGCATGAAGCACATCAAAATGGTACCAATTTCTGGCCATGTTCACCAAAACATACCCTCATTCATGCTGTCAATGAAATGTAATCTTTTGTTTTATATTAGTCATATCGCGTACCTTTACACACTGTTAAAGTTATGTTATATCTAGTTACCTATGTATGTTACCCTAGATATCTCGTACACTAGATATCACTTTCCTTGACTTATTTCTATAGAATCATGTTAAAGATACCATGTATTGAACAAAGGTATGGGGACCTGACTAATCTAAAACACTGATATCATTGCCACCTTTGATGAAGGTATGCTACATTTCTATATGGGCACCATTAATTGCGCGAAGCATATCAAGATGGTACTCCTGCCATGTTCGCCAAAACATATCCTCATCCCTGCTGGCAATTCCAAGTAATCTTTCGCTTTAGATTAGTCGCGTCGCATACTTTTATTCGATGCACGATACCTTTAACATAACCCTAGATATCTCGCTCATCAGATATCACTTTCCTTGACTTATTTCTATGGGATTATGTTAATGATATCATGTATCGAACAAAGTACGGGACATGACTAATTTAAAGCACTGATATGATTGCCACCTTTGAAGAAGGTATGCTGCATTTCTATATGGGCCCCATTAATTGCACAAAGCACATCAAGATGGTACCCGATTTCTTGATATGTTCGTCATACCAGGAAATCGGGTACCCCCCTCATACCCTCATCCATGCTGACGATGCCATAAAATATTCTGCTTTAGCTTCATGCCGCTTACCTCTGTTCGATATAGAATATCTTTAACATAACCTTAGATATCTCGTACATCAGATAACGCTTTCCTTGACTTATTATTTTGGAAAATTATTACGAAATTTTACTTCATTTAATTTTATATTAAATAAATTTAGTACATATCTATATGAGGACCGTTAGTTTTATGAAGCACACGAGATGACACTCAATTTCTTGCCATGTATACTCCTCATCATTGGTGGCAATGTCCGTCAGTGAAGCTCTAGTTTAGGTTACACGTCTCATTTCTTTATTCGATATATGCAACATAACCCTGGAAAACCGCATGCAATACATATAATGAAGCCTATTAAGAAACCATCTTGATGTGTTCCGTGCAACTAATAGTGTATATATATATATGTATTATAGTCAATTAAACTAAAAATTAAATGTGGTAAGAATCTGAAAAAATAAAAATACATCTTTGTAATAATGTTCACTTATCTCTTTTCATTTGGTTTTTTGAAATACATTTTTAAAATGACGTAAGTCACTTTATGAACAACCTGTATAATCCATGACATGCCATTTCATCTCGACAATAAATTTAAATGCATATAGAGACACAGTGGTCAATTAATAAATGGCTTTTATGCAGTTAAAATGAGTGAATAAATAAATTCTTAGTTTTATGCATAAAATATACCAATTTTTGACTTCATATTTCATCATTTATTCTGCCAGTATTCATGATAAATCGTCTTAACTATTATAATAGAGTCAGTTTTTCTCAAGTACTTTATAAACAGATGAAGTACATGTGGAGGAATGAGGCTGATAATCTATTCAAATGATAATTTGAATATGCAAATTTGAGCCCTTTATTAAACAACATTTATTTGCTTTAAAAAGAATTGATAAAACCTGAAGTGTTTAGTTTGATGATAACTTCCGAAGAGCCACTGTAGTTAACCATTTTAAGTCGTCCCGTTTATATCTAAAACCAACGATTCTCAAAGGATGAGCCCTACAAATTTTCCAGGTGCGCCCTGTTGTATTCCAGAGATATGTATCCAAATATAAAAATAAATATAGTTACTCTTTTCTTAGTTTTCCAGTTCAAAGACAGCTTTCATTATAAAAAGTATTAACCTTTCTGGTTGCTTTTTCTTATTCACATAAAAAGTGAAAACAGTGCTAACGAACCAGAATGTTTACGAGAAACTAAGAGCCGTAATTTCCATGGTTGACTACAAGAAGCGTTAATGTCTATGTGATTTTCAATGCTTAAAATATTTCCATCGCAGCCTATGAGACTCCATATATTTATATCCACTGATCATGGAGGAGATTAAACATAAGGAATTGTCTCTTGAAATCATTTAAATTCTTATAAGAGAAAATGCATGACACTATTTAAAAAAATTCAAAATTTTTATTGCGGTTTTCAACGTCGTATTTATGTAAATTAGAATTTTCTATCCACACCACAATTAAATGTAAAAAAAAGGAAATTTTCAATTATGATTTTGACGAGAAAATTAGAGTTGAATATTCAAACTCGGGATCTTTTCAGATATATACTTAAACGTTGAAGAAATCTTTGCCCGACTCGTGGCTCAGTGGCAATGCATGCAGCTGGTAAACTTCAATCCGCTGTAGGCTTTGATGTAGACACTGTTCCAGAAAACGAGGAGACTCGATGGTGTTTGTGATGTTCAGCATCTTGCCTCATGAGTCAGATTGCTCGGTGGGAATTTTTCCAGGTTTTTCCCCACCAAGTGGCTAGCGCTCTTTTTTTTATCCTAGGCTTCAGTTTCGAATCCTGGCAGTGGCATGGATGTTTGTGAGGGGTTCGGAATCCACTTTAAAATGTAAGTCCCGGTCTGTTTAGCCCCCCTGTGCACAAAATGACAGTAGAGCGACAAACCAATCCAAACCAAATCGGGTTTTCTCCCGCACGATAAACAATTTGTGGTATTTCTCCTTAAAAACTTTCCGGAAGGCACTACCCTACTTCTTCAGCTTCATGGAGCCAGGTCAGACTTAATTTGTGGTGCTCTATCACAACAGAAGTTGCCCCCACCCTTTTTCCTTCCTTCCTTTCATCAGACCACACGGGTTCTTGGCCTTTTCTAGATGTTGCTGTCTAGCAAGGGTGATTACAAAAAAAAAAAAAAAAAAAAAAAAAAAAAAATGCTAGGGCACATCATGTCTATGTTTCTCATAAACACAAAAATAAATTTAGAGTGTTACATTTTATTTTTTTATTACATTAATTTTTTCTGTAATATTTGGCTTAACTCATACTACATATTTCTCGGAAATCTTTATATAATGCGCCTACTATTATTTGTATGATTTTAAATGCGCCAGGACTTCAAAATGTTTGAGAATCACTGACGATGTGGCGGTTATTTTTCTTCTTATTTCCTTCCTTGGTGCTGAAATAAGTAAACAAATAAACAAACGCTTAAAAAGTCACTGACTTTCAACAAGGTTGCCACGCGTTGTTCAAACCTTTACCTACAGGACTATGACTAGAGTCACGATACTCGATTTCACAGTTTGTCGAAACCGAACAATACTATTTAACCTTCAGACAGAATGGGAAAAAATCTTGAATATGGATGATATCCGCTAATGTCCACGATTAACCTTCGCTGCTACTTATTTCCTCGAAAATCTATTGCTAGCTAGCAGAAGCGAACGAAGGTGACGAAGTTTAAGAAAAAGAAAAGAGCATTAATTGTTTTATTCAATTCCTCGACATATTTATTCAAACTTTCGCGCCTTCTCTGCTGGGATGACGACCAGATATAAGAACATTACTATGTCAAGTAAGACCAATTTACAATTTAAACTTCCCGGAATTATGGAAAAACCGCCCCGGGGACAATGTTTTGAGTCGATTGAAGAGTCATTTCAAAAATCGTGGAATCAGTTTTAGCATCTCACGAAACCAAGCGTAACTCAAGCACTAATGAATATCAAACATCATAATTACATCAAACTTCCCAGAGATGTCAAGGATAGTGCCAACAACCTAAAAAAAAAGAAAAAAATTGAAATACCATATGCCCGGGAAATTTAAATTGAAAACTGGTCTTACTTTTGGGCACAGTAGTACATCCCAAACTGCTGGCTTGGGACAACTTTTTTCTGTTTTTTTTTTCAAATCCTTCTATTAGCTCACTGTCTCTCAATATATATCTTGTACAAATTTCCAAGCGTTAATAAAAATACGTTATTCATGCACTCAAGTTCAAATACACTTTTTTGAACTTGTAGTGGATGACACTGGATGTTCATACAGTTTTTTCAGATATTAATTCAGTAATTAAATTTAATTAATTAATTTTAGTTTTTTTAGATTTAAGTTGCATATATCTACCCATAGATGGCGCCAGATAAACTTAAAAAAAGGAATGAAAATTATTTATAAAGGATTTTCTGCAATATAGTGAAAAAAAGTAAGAATTGACTTAAATTTTTTTTTTTTATATATATATATATTACTTGCTGCTACTTTTGTCTGAACTAACAAATGATGAAAATGGTCCGATGTGTATTTTCGAATAGGAGAAAAAAAAAAAAAAAAAAATCTTGAATATGGATGATATCCGCTAATGTTCACGATTAACCTTCGCTGCTACTTATTTAAGCGAAAAGTTTCTCGAAAAAGTAGCTAACAGAGCGAATGAAGGTGACAAAGTTTCAAGAAAAAGAGCTTTAATTGTTTTATTCAATCCTCGACATATTTATTCAAACTTCTCTGCTGGGATGCCGGCCAGATATAAAAATATATTAAAATCTTTTTCTCTTCCTACGCTTAAAATAAAAAAATAAAAAAAAGCCAACTAACATAGTTCATTTCACGCGTTTCACTTGTCGAGACGGCGTCTCTTTGACAAGGGGTCTGGAAAGGGGGGGAGGGCAAGGTCGAATCGGCTTCACAGCAGGACCTCAATTCAACCTGAGCACAAATTACGCCACGCTTTATGACTTGGCTGTGTTTCTGCCGCCAAAAGAATGCCTCTTGTGTACGAGTCATGTGAGCGCTTGGCTGACGATGGCGGTTTTTGGCAGTAAAAAGGGTTGCCCTGTATCAGAATTTGGCTGCGTTTCCTTTTTTTTTTAAATGGGAAAAGAA
The DNA here is from genome assembly GCA_021605095.1 of Caerostris extrusa. NCBI lineage: Eukaryota > Metazoa > Arthropoda > Arachnida > Araneae > Araneidae > Caerostris > Caerostris extrusa. The sequence goes on from BPLR01003773.1 coordinate 17,910, forward strand.
AAAAAAAAAAAAAAAAAAAATTTTTTTATTTCAGCGTTTCTCAGAAGTTGCTTTATCACACAAGGGTTTAAGAGGCATTTGACTGAGTATTCATTTGTGTGACTTCACTGTTAAAAAAAAAAAAAAAAAAAAAATTTCATATTTATATTTGGTTTAGATTTATTTTGCGGTTGATGAAAGAAAATTGAATTGGCGTTGAAAGAGTGGCGTCTTGAAAACTATATGCTGAGATAGAATGGGGTTTTGGGGTCCTACTTGACATCAAACGACCCATGAGATTAGGATGGGAAACACATTATCTTTATTTCCACTGGTCAAGTTTAATTTAGCACAGGGGTGGCCAAACCAAATGATCTTGCGGGCCACTTTAGAAATGCATCCTAACTCCGTGGACCGCATATAAAATTATATATCCCCTATTAGATTTAGACGGATTATAGACATATTTTTGAGTGAAAAATTTAAAGGTATTAAGTTATTATCAATCTACTTACTCTAATTCTTTCATGTAAAAATTTTTTTTTATTTCCAATGGCAGATTATGAACAGTTACAGCAAAAAAAAAGAACAACGAAGAAAAAAAACAACAACAACAACAACAACAACAAAACAAAATAATACAAAAACATGCTAAAACGGAGTTTATTAATCTAACAATAATGTCAAGTTGCAGATCTTTTAGCCACTAAAAAGTGTTACCAGGTGCACCACGGGAGGTAGATCTTCTGCGCACCCATTCATGCAAACAGAGTTGATATAATAATAATGATATTAAACGCACACTGCAAAGAAATATATAACACAAAAAGAATGAACTAAAAGAAATTAAATCATTAAAAATATTTATTTTATTATTGTGATATTTGTTTCTACTCTCATCATGAGTTAACAGAAGAATAATTAAATTATGTTATAACTTGTAACTGTAAAGTCATCAATAAAACAGGCAATATCTGTCATATATTCACAAGAATATTATTTGAAACTCATAGTTAATTTTTTTCTCATAATTTCCATAGTTCATTTTCGAAGATATGGATGCACACATAATACATTTTTTTTGACCATTATAGAATAAATATATTTTATAAAAGTGTGATAAATTTCACGGGCCGAAAAAATGCTCAAGGCGGTCCGCGGTTGGCCACTCCTGAGCTAGGATGAGAAAAAAGAATTATCTTTATTTTCACTGATCAAGTTTAATCTAGTATATAAATCTATGTAATAAATTATAGTTTTGTTCTTACCAATACCCCTGGTGCAGGAAAGCCTACACCAGGTCCAAGAGATCCCGTCGTCTGGTAATATGCAGCTTCACTTTAGAGAGGAACCACGAGGGCTGAAGACTGACTAAACCTCAAGACAACGGACGATCATATGAGACCGGAACCTATGGTTTAAAGTGGATTCCGAACCACTACAAACATCCACGGCACCGCTGGTTTGATGTTGATGAAAGAAAATTGAATTGCGTTGAAAGGTTTGAATCTTGAAAACTATATGGAGCAATAGAATAGGGAGGGGGATCCCATGGGGGTACTGCCATATTTCAAACGACCCATGTGCAGGGATGGGAAAAGAATTATCTTTTATTTTCACTTATCACGTATAATCATACTGTAATCCCTTTGCAAAAATAAAAAACTAAAGCTATCATTCTTACTAATCACTTTTAAAGTTCTCAATTGGAAATAAAAGTTAAAAACCTATGAGTATGATACTAATATTTACTAAACTAACTATAAAACTGAATATTTAGGAGTTATTCTGGATCAGCATTTAACTTGGAAGCAACATTTTCTGCACACCAAAACTAAATTTTGTATTGCCTTCAGAAAACTCTACCCACTTATAAATAGAAATTCTACCATGACCAGGAATAACAAAATTCTTCTTTTTTTATGCTTCGCTCAATTCTCACTTACGCTTGCCCGGTCTGGTCCTATGCAGCTAAATTTAATTTAAAAACGCTTGGAATTGTACGAAATATCACTGTCTGCCAAAATACCATTGCTAAAGTGATATCTATAAAGCTATTAACATTCCTTCTTTAAAAGATTTTCTTAAACATTTCTCTATTAAATTTTTTTAACGGGCTTATTAATCATGAAAATATTGCAATTCAGGAGAGATTCTTACGTTCCTAATTATGATTTGAAACGTCTGCGTAAAATTTTAATTTAATTTTTAAATATTTCTTTCTTTATCTTTATTTCTTTTTATTTGTTTATAATTGTAAGTTAATTTTCTTATATTTGTAAATATATTCTGGGCAATTTTCATTGTTTTAACTGTATTTACCCTGTCCTATCGCAGATGGAGCCCCTCAGTGGCTAAATAGCTCCAAAAGAATACGTCAACCACTATGTTGTTAGGTTGCGGCTAATAATCAGTATCCTGCAGTGTGGGACGGACATCCCATGAGTAATTTATATATTTATCCATCCTTCTATCTATCTATCATTATCTATATATCATTTGAGTATAATATCAAAATCATATTCGTGTTTTTCGTAAGAAAATGGTAGAAGGCACTGTTTCATGAGAGTCTGCAGGCCAACTGACCATTACTCCTGAAGGCCCCAGGGAGTGCTCTTGCACGTGAGTTGGAGGAAGAAGGGTAACAAATATAAATACCAACACGAAATGTAGAAGATATAAGCCTCGACAACGTTATGAACGACAATCAGATTAAAATCAACGAGTCTATAAACGTATTTCACTGAATTTTTGTAGAATAACAAGTGTTACGTTTTTGACATATTAACAACTAATGAAAAACTATGTTAGAATATAGAACTTATAAAATGAACGAGCTGTTCAACACTTTTCACTTTTGTCTTCATCGATTTGTCTACTTAAAAAAAAATCAATATTAATACTGAGTGAGAAATTATGTCATCCAACAATTTCAAGGGCGCCTCAGAACAATAAGAGACAAAACAATCATTTGGTACCAGACAAAACATATATCCAAAATGTGCTTGCTTGGGACAACTTTTTTTTTGCTTTTTTGCTACTTTTGTCCGGAACTAACAAAAAGATGAAAAATGGTCCGATGTGTATTTTCGAATAGAAAACAATTTAAACGGGCCGAGCTAAGCGGTTTCAAGAGTTACTAGGAAGATTTTCGCATGAGACAACGTTGTCCTTCAGCGTCATGGCAGAAAAAAAAGAAAAAAAATGGTCGTGGTTAAAGAGATCAATCAAAATTGCATCTGCTCATAGAATACTAAGTTTTGAGCATTTATTAAGAGCATCATGCATATAAAATTGTAAAGAATTCATTTGCTTTTTTGTTTAGAGCCGTTCTTTTCATATACAACGCTTCAATGCACACGCCTACCTCAATGAAAGTTTAATACTGAAAATCAAATTTTTGATGGTTTGGTTTGGTTTGTGTCTCTTACAGTCATCTTGTGCACACGTAGGCTAAATAGACCGGGACCTACAGTTTTAAATGGATTCCGAACCACTACGAGCAATCATGACACCGCCGGAACTCAAATCCGAAAACCTGTAGTATAAAATTTTGATGAGATTGTTTGATAATATAATCTCTTGAAAACTGCCACAAAAACATTGGATTTCATGAGAGAGTGTTTAGAGCAGGGGGTGGCTAACCCGCTTTGAACATTTTTCCGGCCCATGAGATGTATTATATTTATACAAAATATATTTATTTTAGAATTGCAAAAGTAGTGAGAGCCAATGTATTAAAAAAATACATTATTTGCGCATGCATATATTTAAAAATCAACTGTTTGGATTATGAGAAAAAAATTAACTTTTATTTTTAAAGAATATTCTTGCGAAATATGCCAGATATAGCCTGTTTTATTTCATGAGTTCGCAGAAAAATTAAATTATATTCTGCGAACTCATGATAGGCGCATCGATTTGCTAAAGCTAAGTGAACGAGTGGAAAACAAATATTGCACCAGTAAAATAAATAATTTTTTAATGATTTCATTTTTTTATTGCGTTTGTATTCATGTTTTTTTATATTTCATTTTTAGTGTTATATATTTCTTTACAGTGTGAGTTTAGTATCATTATTATTATAAGTAAACACAATAATAATAACTCATTATGTTTCAATTTTTCACTCCAAAAAATGTCTGTAGCGGGTGTTCGCGCCTACGCGCAAGGATACCCCTAGTGGCGAAATAAGTGTGTGTGTACACATGCGCCTGCGAGCGCATAAGTCCGAGTCTGAGACAGTGTAACGCCAGAGTGGCAAGACAGAACAGCACGGCTGCAAGTGGCTGTGACTGTCATGTAAATAAAACGTTAAGTTTTTCATTATGAGTTTTTATTGTGTTAGTGTGAGCGTGATACAGTCCGCTTGTGTAAGAGATTATGTGTGAGTGCTTTTAACGAGAACAGCGGGTCTAAATCTAATATGAGGATATATATAATTTTATATGTGGCCCGCGGAGTTATGATTCATTTCCAAAGCGTTGACACCCCTGGTTTAGAGTTATCATTTTCATTTGTAAGATATCTGATTCAAATAAACTACTGAAAGATATTATCAGTAAATCTTTGTTATAGTGTGCACGTTGTGCATCTGGATTTTAACTGGGTGTGATTGTGTTGAGACTTGAGACGCAGGTTTGAAATCATGGCTTTATTTACATACGTACAAACACCACTCACATACAATTAGAGACATACAATATGTAACACGTTTAAAGACAGATAATTATATATTTGTGGAAAGATTCCACTTCTAGCCGAAAACCTGATAATCAGATGCGCGAAAGATACTTCCTCTTTCGGTGAGAGTCTGTCGGCCAACTAATAAAGAGGGTTGCATGAAATATATATCCTCTCAAGACTAAAGGTTTCTCAGCTCGTGGTTGCGTTCTACCTTCCTGCCTGGTAAGAGTCTCGAGGCCAACTGACCATTTCTTCTGAACGCCACAAGGGGCGCTCTTACCAGTGCATAGGAGGAATCAAGATTACATTGTTAAATTTAATTATATATTGGTTTATTATATTTGTGTCACAAATTAAAAGATGTGACAAGCATATTAAAAAATTTACATAAAAATTTTAAATAATGTTTTGTAAAAATTTTAGTAACGTGATATTTTATCGATTGAACAAAATTATTCAGTGCATCATAATGCTTTCATATTGAATACACCACTTTTTTTGTAGTAAGGCGATTGTAAACCTCATTATGCGCTTATCATTCTTTTTATTGAACATGCTGAAACGTTGCCACTAAAATATTAAATGTTTGTAGTTTCACTGAGTAAGATTTATAAATTTCGCTCTAAATTTTTCATTTCACTATATAAAATTCATTAAAAATATTTTTTCATTTGCTTTCTCAATGGGTAACGAATTTTGAAGTCGCTTTGCTTATATTTAAGGAATGTACTAGTACTGTCTTATGTTATTTATTCACGAACATTAAATATCAACGTCTGAGCCTATAGTTCTCAAACAGTGAGTCCTAGAAGATTTTCGGATACCCTGTTGTATTCCAGAGAAATATGCACCCAGAAATAAAAATATAGTTACTATTTTTCTTGTTAGATTTCCCATTCAAAGATGGCTTTTATTACAATCTATTACATTATTTACTTTCATTGCTTTTTATTCTTTCTTCATATAAAAAGTCGCCAAACAGCAATAATGAGCCAAAGAAGGTCCGAATAACGAGGTATGGTAATTTCCATGATTGGTTACTAAAAGCGCTAGCACCTATGTGATATTCAATGTTAAAAAAATTTTCATTGCAGTCTTTAAGACTCTTCCGTTTGTAGGTTGTAATCTGTGGAGTTGATTATCTGGATATAAAACTGTGAGGCGTTAGTAGCGGATGCTTATTTGACAGAATTATTTCAATTATTTATTTGCTAGAATTTGCTTCAATTATTTGTCGTACAAAATATGCCTACAATTATTTGTCGGTTTTTATTTGTAGGTTTTTAAATGAGACTGACTTCAAAAAGTTTGAGAACCACCTCTTTCAAAACGAAATTCACAAAAATTCGATAGCAAGGAGAATACTGGATAATTCCCTTCTATCGTATTTTTTAAATATGTAGGGCCTGATGGCCGAGTGGCTAGCGCTCTGGCCCTCGGTACCGCAGGATTCGAGTCCCGGGAGTACCATGGATTTTTTGTAGTGGTTCGAAATCCACTTTAAACCGTAGGTTCAGGTCTAATAGGATCGTAGAGCGTTGCGGGGGTAGTGTTACTGCACGTCCGTAGATTAATTTCAAACTACACGCACCTCCTGGGGTAGTACTAAGTAAGTAACGTCGGTGCGGCGCGTGCCTTAAAGGCATCAAAAGCAATTGTCTAAGGGTTTGCCAGCTGCATTAGAAAAAAATATATTTAAATATGTTTAGAGAATGAAGTTCTTTTTACAAAAATATATGTACATTTAAAAAAAAATAATAGTTGCTGAAATTAAATTCAGTTAAATTTCAATCCTTGTATTGTGTTATTGTTCGTAAAACATCGTTATATTAAGATTAGATTGTTTTTTTTTTTTTCTTTGTAATGATTACTTTTCCAACATTTTATTTATAGAATGAGCTTAAAATTCATTAAGTTCGGAAAATATTTAGTATTCTCCAACTTGATCAATCTATGCAATGCATACAAAATAACTAGTAATAAAAAATAAATAAAATAAAACTGTTGATTTACGGAAGTTACATACATAAATAAACTGGAAGAAACTTTAATTGGATTTGATTTTTAAGACGTAAATATTTTGACAAGTAATGGTAACTGGAAATAGCTCCATCTGTTCAGAGTCATTTAAACATGGATTGGTAAATATTTGACAATCGAACTCATGTTTGGATATTTCTTCGTGTGTAGGAGTGAAAGTTTCTTTTTTTCGAATTTAAAAATAACATTGTTTATTTTCTAAATGGAATTTATTTTAACATTTTATGTTATTTCTGAACTCAGTCTATCGTTAGTCTCAATCGTTAATAAAATACTTTTTATTCCTTCACTAAAGTTCAAATACATTTTTTTTTTTGAGCTTGTAGTGGATGACACTGGATGTTAATACAGTTTTTCAAATATTAATTCATTCATTAAAATTAATTAATTGATTTTAGTTTTTTTTAGATTTAAGTTGCATATATCTACCCATAGATGGCGCCAGATAAACTTGAAAAAAAAATGAATGAAATTATTTAGAAAGGACTTTCTGCAATAGAGTGAAAAAAAGTAGGAATTGACTTTAAAATTTTTTTTATATATATACTTGTTTAGAAAGCAATACTTGTTTAGAAAACAATACAGGTAAATTAGATTAGGTGAAATCAAATGATTTCACGGACTTTGAAAAAGCCATCGTGGGCTATATAATTTTAAATTTAATTTTGTAGACATTTGTTCTCAAGAGCGCAAATCTCAAACAAAAAACAACCTCAAAAATATCTAACAAAGATGGTAATATCTTTCCAACCCAAATGATTTCACGGTCCGCTTTGAAAATGCATCCTAACTCCGCGGGCTACATATAAAATTATATATCCCCCTATTAGTTTTAGACACACTAGAGACATTTTTGGAATGAAAAATGGAAACATAATGAGCTATTATTTTGTGTTTATTATTATTCTTACATTAAAACCTAGATAATATAATAATGATACTAAACGCACAGAAATATATAACACTAAAAATGAAATATAAAAATACATAAATATAAACGAAATAAATAAAATGAAATCATTAAAAAATAATTATTTTACTAGTACAATATTTGTTTCTCCACCCATCATGAGTTCGCAGAATATACATAATGGGACTAATAATCATAAATAATGAGTTTTATCAATGTAAACATAGATAATATAATAATAATGATACTAAACGCACTTTGTAAAGGAATATATAACACTAAAAATTAAAGATTACGAAATATAATATTACAAACTGTTAAAACAGATGTTCCAAGCTGCGCACGCATCATGACTTCGTAGAATATAATTTAATTATTCTACAAACTCATAAATAAAACAGGCAATATTCCTATATTCGCAAGAATAATATTTTAAAAACAAAATTAATTTTTTTCTCATAAATTCGATAGTTAATTTTTGAATATATGGATGCACATATAATGTAAATACACTGGTTTTCACTACTTTGGGAGATATAAAATATATTTGTAAAATTGTGATAAATCTCACTGGCCGGAAACATGTTAAATGCGGGAGGTGGGTTGGCTACTCTTGATCTAACATTTACATAATTTATTCCTTTATGCATAATGAAAAATAAATGTAACGTAATAAAAAATAAATACATTAATTTAATAAGCGTTTTATTCCGTTTGGTTTGAATTTTGCTGTGCAAATGTTTTTATTCAAATGTTTTTCATTATCCATTTTTTTATCTGCATATACCTGTTTGGTTTTTAAATATAAGATTATTCAAACAGGCTTATGCATTTTAATGTTGTGGTAGTTTTTATAGACAGCCGTATTTACTCTGTTGAACGTAATTTTAAAATGGCTCATAATCTTGCAATAAATAAAGTAGAAATAAAATAAAACTACAAATACACGAAAATATACAGGGTGGTAAGTCCCACTTTCAAAATATTGTAAAAAAAGAAACATTCGTCACAATGAGTTCAAATTTGAACTGAAGATACTTGATAAAAGAAGGAAACGGTAAGGCATCAAATAAAAGTTCTAAATTGTATTAATAGATGGCTCTGTAAGTGATATAAAGAAAGCGAATTCGGTTGCCAGTGATATTTTGAAACGAAATGGCAACGTATTTGGCATGACTTGCACATAAAACGAATTGTGGTGTTAAATGTGCTTGATTATTTCGGTTTTTTGACAGACTTCCAAGTCATTCAATAATTGTGACGCTGTTAGTGGAAGCATATCCACCAAGACAAGATCGTACAAAACTGAATGAGAAAAATCTGTGAGGAACATTTTTTTTTTTTTGATGCCATACCATTTCCCCCTTCTTCCAGTATCTTAAATTCAAATTTGAACTCATTGTGACGAGTGGTTCTTTTTTTTTTACAGCATTTTGAAAATGAGACTTTAATTATAATCCCCCTGTGTATATAATATATATATATAATTTATGTGTAAAAGCAAATTTCTAAATAAAAAACTGGTCACTTGATTTTTTGGACCTTTATATTTCTGCTTGTGCGTTTTCTTTAAAAATTTCCTGCTTATATATAAACACAGCGATTATATATGTGGCCAGCGATTCTCAGAAATCTGGATCGCTGATCTACATTCCCTTTGAGTGAAAGGGAAATTTTGGGATGCTTATTTTGCCTACTAATCCGTACCCAGAGCGATCATTCCCATTCCTTCATTTCCTACATAATCCTTTTCTTGAAATGTTTACATAAACAAAGCCCCACCGAAAAACGCGCCCCACCATTACCTTAACGAATATTTCTTTCAAGAATCCCCCTATTCAGGTGCAGCCCGCATTTCTGAAATTGCCATTTCTGTTCAGCCTAACTCAGAATGCATTTTCCACTCCGCAACCGTAAATTCACTTGTGAGCAATATTTCCTTCCAAAGCTTCACTTCTCATTTACTTCGGCGATACAGCTCTAAAGGGAGAGAAAGACGAATTTATACATATTTTCTATTGATGTTTTTTTTTTTTTTTTTTTTACTTCTTCTTTCTCCTCCACATTTTGATAGTCATTTTGTGCAATTTCCTATACCGCTCAGAATGTCTTATTATTCGATTGTTAAGCCGGAGTAATGATTTCTTCTGGGGAAGATTTGTTTGCTCAGAGCATGCCGATGCATTTTTGACTCGGGATGTTTTTTGGATTGAGATTTCTTTTTCTTTTTTTTTTTTTTTGTATGTCTTTTGCTCTTATGAGTTCCTTGATCGAACGGCAGATACTGATCTGTCTACTGATAGTGGGCGCATGAGAGGAACTGTGATGGTTCGATACGGATGCTCCTTAATGGACCAGAGATTTTCAGAAGATACAAATTATGCGATGTCAAGAAATGGAAATGCGATAGATTCTACAACCTTTACAGATAACAAATGGACCATTTACAACATCATCAACGGTGCAGCCATGGGTGGCAATGTCCTTAAGATGCAAATTGATTTGCTTTTTTCTACTGAAATGTTCTATCATTCTGATCTTGATATGAGTTTTTGCTTTTAAAGGTATGATCCACCTAAGATATGACCATGGTGTCATGACCAAAGGTACCTCGTACCTTTGGTCTTTATTAATTTTATGTTATTAATAGCGGTATTTAGTACTAATTAATAATGATCCATGATATGACCACGTTAATATGGTCAAAGATACGACAGTAGTGACGATATGAACACGTTGTTAAGACAAAGGTACGACAATAATGACAAAGGTACGACAGTAGTGACGATATGAACCCGTTGTTAAGACAAAGGTACGACAATAATGACAAGGTACGACAATAATGGCGATATGAACACGTTATCATGATCAAAATGAAAATAGTGAAAATAGTGACCCATGATATGACCATATGATCCACCCTGATTTTGATTTATTAATTTTATATTATTAATAGCTGAAATTAGTACAATCTAGTATACGTAAGTGATGTATACTAAAACCACTACATGACAGTGTGCTGCATCTGTAGAAAATAAAATAGTACTTAAATTATGTAAATATTACAGGGTTTGACTCACGAGAAGTTTGTATGAGCAGGTTGGGTTTGTCGCTCTACGGTCATTTTTATACACACTTTAGACTAATTAAACTGGGATCTACAGTTTAACAGGACATGGATTCCGAACTACAAATAAACATCAGGCCACCGCCAGGTTCGAACCTGAAGCCTATGTTACTAAAGACTAGAGCGCTACCCAATTGGCCATCAATTAGCCCAGCCGTTTAGGAGGAGTTCAGGGACAAACACATGTACAGAAATAATTATATATGTATATATATAAATTTTATATATATAGGGAAACACTAAAATAAGACTTTACAAAAGACAATAGAGAGTTTTTGCATACCGTACGTTAGTTACCGTAGGACGTCCATTAGCTTTTTTTCCCTAGTGCGCATGCTCAGTTTCCTATCAGCATGCGCGCTAGGGAGAAAAAGCTAACGGACGTCTTACGGTAACTAACGTACGGTATGCAAAAAAACTCTCTAAAAAGCAACTTTCTTGTTAACAAAAATTTTGCCACTTAATTATTTAGACAGTCATGTTTCTCTTTAAAAATTTCCTGCTTATATCTAAACACATCGAGTGTATATATATGGCCTGCGATTCTCAGAAATCTGGATCGCTGATCTACATTCCCATTGAGTGAAAGGGAAACGTCAGGATGCTTATTTTACCTACTAATCCGTACCCAGAGCAATCATTCCCATTCCTTCATTTCCTACATAATCCTTTTCTTGAGATGTTTACATAAACAAAGCCCCACCGAAAGACGCGCCCCATCATTACCTTAACGGATCCTCGCCGATATTTCTATCAAAAATCCCCTATTCATGCGCCCGCATTTCTAAAATTGCCAAATGAACGGAGATTTTGAGAAGATACAAATTATGCGATGTCAAGAAATGGAAATGCGATAGATTCTACAACCTTTACAAATAACAAATGGACCATTTATAACATCATCAGCTGTGCAACCATGGGTGGCAATGTCCTTAAGATGCAAATTGATTTTTGTTTTTTTTTCGACCGAAATGTTCTACCAATCTGATCTTGATAAAATACGAGTTTTTACTTTAAAGGTATGATCCATCTATGATATGACCATGGTATTATGACCAAAGGTTTGTACCTTTGGTCTTTATTTATTTTATGTTATTTTACCTACTAATCCGTACCTAGAGCAATCATTTCCATTCCATCATTTCCTACATAATCCTTTTCCTGAAATGTTTACATAAACAAAGCCTCACCGATAGATGCGCCCCATCATTACCTTAACGAACCTCGCCGATATTTCGTTCAAGAATCCCCATTCAGGTGCAGCCCGCTTTTCTAAAATTGCCATTTCTGTTTTGCCTGACTCGGAATGCATTTTCCACTCCGCAACCGTAAATTCACTTGTGAGCAATATTTCCTTCCGAAGCTTCACTTCTCATTTACTTCGGCGATACAGCTATAAAGGAAGAAAAGAAGAATTTATACATATTTTCTATTGATGTTTTTTCTTTCTTTTTCTTTTACTTCTTTCTATCTCCTCCACATTTTGATAGTCATTTTGTGCAATTTCCTATACAGCTCAGAATGTCTTATTATTCGATTGTTAAGCCGGAGTAATGATTTTCTCTCTGGGGAAGATTTGTTTGTTCAGAGCGTGCGCGATGCATTTTGGCTCGGGATGTTTTTGGATTGAGATTTCTTTTTTTTTTTTTTTTTTTGGTTTTTTGATGTCTTTTGCGCTGATGAGTTCCTTGATAGAATAGCAGATACTGACTGATCTATCTACTGATAGTGGACGCATGAGAGGTTCGGTATTGATGCTCCTAAATGGACCAGAGATTTTGAGAAGATACAAATTATGCGATGTCAAGAAATGGAAATGCAATAGCTCCTACAACCCTTACAGATAACAAATGAACTATTTAGAACATCATCAGCGGTGCAGCCATGGGTGGCAATGTCCTTAAGATGCAAATTGATTTGCTTTTTTTATATATACCGAAATGTTCTACCATTCTCTTGATAAGATACGAGTTTTTACTTTAAAGGTTATGATCCATCTATGATGTGACCATGGTATCATGACCAAAGGTTCGCACCTTTCGTCTTTTAATAAAGACCAAAGGTGTTATTAAATTAAGGTTATTAATAGCAGTATTTAGTACTAACTAATAATAAAGATAATGATCCATGATATGACCACGTTATCATGATCAAAAGTATGAAAAATAGTGACCCATAATATGACCATATCATCCATCGCGATTTAGCTTTATTAATTTTATGTTATTATTAGCTGTATTTAGCACCAACTAGTACACATAAGTAATGTATACTAAAACCACTACATGACAGTGTGCCATTTCGGTAGATAATAAAGTGTTACTTAATTTATGTAAAGATTATAGAATTTGACTCACATGGAGTTTGTTTTAGTTTGTCGCTCTACTGTCCTTTTGTATACACTTCGGGTTAATTAGACCGGGACCTGCAGTTTAATGTGGATTCAGCACCACTCCCAAACATCCATGCCACCGCCAGGATTCGAACTTGAAGTCTGTGGCACCAAAGGCCAGAGCGCTGGCCAATTGGCCATTACCGCCTTACTACTGTGTCCAAAAAAGTAAGACCAATTTTCAATTTAAAATTCCCGGGACTTATGGAACTTCAATTTTTTTTTTTCTTTTTAGATTTCTGGCATTGTCCTTGACATCTATGTGAAATTTGACGTCAAAATATTCATTAGTGTTTGAGTTACGCTTGGATTTGTGAGACGCTAAAATTGATTCCGGCGATTTTTGAAATGTCTGAATGAATTGAGCAAAGAACTTGCATTCAATTTTGTTTGCGGAAACATACAGAATGTTGCGGAAGGCATTCGGTGAGCACTCCTATATCGGAAAGAAATATTTACACAGGACACAATAGTATTAAGTATGGTTTGTTGGTAAAAATTACTACCATTCATGGTGTCCCCAATTATTTTACAATTTAATGATCCTAAGCTAATTTGAAGTAACTTGATGTACATTTGTCTATTCGCTCGACTTTTCCAAATAAAGATTTCTTTTACATCGTTAGGATCTATGCAGACCATTTCGCTTCTTTTAGCGTGGTGAGATTTAAACATTCTGGATAGCATACTTCGTCTCACTTCCACCGATTGTACCAAGCACTTAAAGTTAAGAAGTAAATCATACATTTTCTAACAGGTTAGAGAGTCAATAAAAATATGTAGTTGGTTATTCTGCAAAATACAATTAAAGCAAAGGTTTTCCTAAAAATTTATTCATCAGAAAAAGGATGATCTGTCCAATCTTAAGTTGCATTATTGTAAATTGCTTATGGGCAAGACTTCATTTACTTTTTCACAGATAGGGCGCGACTTATTTTTTCTGGCCTTAACGTCTTTGAGATAAACTTTTGCAGTTTCCTATTTATTGGCCGTAAAATAATGTATCGGTAAAGAAGACATTAGCTAGATAAGATGAAGACTTTCTTAAATTTCTCGTTGATTTTTAAATTAAATATTGGTGATGTTTTGGAATTATCTTTTTAATCCGATACTATTTATATCTATAAGTGAATTTGCTTTTCAAAAACATTCCAATGAATGTTGTTTTGTCTATTTTAATTATCTTAACTCGAGATTATCCTTGCTCGAGTAAAAATAAATTACAAAGGGTAAATTAAGTATTAAATTCTCGAAATTTTGGGGGTTTTTTATGAAAAACGTAGCAATTTCTGAGAATATGTATATATTTTTTTAAGAAATAGAGAATAATTAAGTAATTGCTCTGTTATTGGAAACGAGTTTTGTTGTAAAATAGATTAGAAAAGCAATAAACATTTTTATTGAATTTTCGATCTTAAAAATATAAAAAAAATAATTTATAGAAGTCTTCAGAAGAATATTTTGTTTAGGTAACTGGCAGTCACAGCGAATGAAATTAAACACAAACCATTCAAAGTGTTTTAACTAGTATATTAGAGCATGGGAAAATGAAGAGAGTATTTAAACGAAAATTATAAATCATCAATCAAGTACAAAAAATTAAAAAGCATTTTTTTTAAATGTAAAAATAGAAGGTTAAAGAGATTAGTAGTAGTAAAATAATAAAGGTAAAATACTAGGTACGGAAATCAAAATAAGCAAACTGGATGTTAATGCGTATAATATTAAATTAGCATAACCCGGCATACGGTGTCATGTCAAAAATGCATTGTAGAAAATTACATATCTAGAATATATTCTCCATGTTCCAATATGTATGCATATTAATTTTCATGGACAACGTTTGAACGATGTATAAGATGGAAATGCTGCAGTACCATTTGGTGCCAAGTAACAATAAAGTGGATAACATGAACCAATTTTTCATACTCGAATCATACCTGAACCATACCTGAACCAGTAGAAGATTGTATCTAAGACTGCATTTTCAGAAAGGCTAGAAATTTATCTTTAAAACATTTCTATAACTTTCTATACGTAGTTTCTCGCAGTCTGAGAGAATTGGTGTGTTTCACCATGAGAATAAAATGTGAATGTAGGCAATAATATGTCTATTCAGCATATGTCCAATTTATTCTAAGTAACAAAGAATAAATTTTCAGAGAGTGGCCGAATATCAAATGGTGGAATGGGTGTCTTCTACTTCGACCTTTCCATAAATATTGTTTAGTTTAAATATTCCAGTGAACTGGAACTGCATTTTTGGACTTTGCTTTGAAGTCATTTAGGGAGATGCAGAATATACTGCATCTCATAACAAGTCCCGGATACTGTGTACATTACAGGAGCATCTCAATGGCTGTACTAATGTACAGTGGTTGTTAAGCAAACAAATAGTTGCATCTCTTATGCATAGCTTTTACTACAATCTGAACACGTATCATTTGTTAACATGATTCTATACATGATATCCGTGCAGAAAATTCATTGGTATAATATCCTAAAACACATGCAAATGCTGAAATTTAAATCTTGCAAATGGGGATTATTACAGAAGTTTTATGTTTCTATAGCATTTATTTATTCTATTAAAATTTAACACCGCATGCATCAACTAATCCCTAAATATTTTATGCACATGAAAAAAAAAAAAAAAAAAAAAAAATAAATAAATAAATAATACTCCTAATTTTTTTTTTTTTTTTTTTAATCTTAATATTATCTTAATCCTCAATATTTTTTTTTTTTCTTGCTATAGAAATATATATTCTCAAATATAAACCTTTTTTATGAAATTAAAAACTTCTACACTCGTTGATGGCTGAATATGCCGTTTTCAACCTGGAGCTTTCAAATTTAATATGCCAAAGACTATGGCCTAGTTAAGACCATTGGCTATTTTAAATTTTTATCATTTTATGAAGGACAAACAAGGACAATCAAGCATTCTTAGCACAAAAACTGCAAAGGATTTTCAAATTCGTATACTAGTTATGCTTCTCAACATTTCCAGCGGCCTGGTGGCCAAGTGGCTAGCGCTCTGGTCTTTGGTATCCCAGGCTACAGGTTCGAATCCTGACGGTGGCATGGAGGTTTGTGAGTGGTTCGGAATCCACGTTAAAGTGTAGGTCCCGGTCTGTTTAGCCCAAAGTGTGCACAAGGTGACCGTAGAATGACAAAGCCAAATCTCAACATTTCCTTCAAAGTATGGAAATGCGTGTTATAAATAGTATAAACAATAATCAATAAGAAGAGATTTATCGATGTACTAAAATAAAACACAGTTTCTCTGAGAGTAAGTATGCCAAAGTCGAATAAATATTTTAAAACATTCCAAAATAATGTAAGGAAGACATTTTTACTTAAATTTTCAATTAAGAATGCTTGTAAATGATTGATATATAATTCCTAAAACAATTTTTACAAATATGCTTTAGTGATTATTAATTATTATTGACAGCTGTGATAAAAAGGGTTTAAAGTTAATAAATAATTATATTTAGTCAACTTTTGAAAGCTAGAGAGATGTATTAAAATTAATTTTGTGTAATGCAATTTTTTAAAAATAAAATTACCCCTTCTTTATCCACTTTTTTTTTATTATTTCTTTTTTTAATAAAACTGTAAAGAACTTTTTGATCAATCACATTTACGAAGATAAAATACATTATATCGCAATTTAATTACTTATTAGTATCGTATGAACTTTACTTGACTAATTTTATGGACGCAAGTAATAGATACATAAAAATACACGTCGAACCATTTCTAACAAAAAATTTATAACACTATGCTTCTAGAAGAATTGGTTATTATTGTCATTGTTCAACCCGGCTTAGTGCATTGTATAAAAGATTAAGATTTTATTTGAAAGAAAATTATTCAAGATTTGTTCGTCTCTCAGGACATAATTCCGCCCTATTTCTGGGGATATCATATTTAAATTGTCTGTACATTCGCTCATCAACTTCAGAGAAGTGAGGGGGAGAATTTTGTGAGGAATATTTCGAGGAATCTGATATTTCAACAGAAACCGTGACTCATGGGGTTTGAGGTCTGTTGAAAGAATCTGTTTGAATAAATTGGGATAGAATATATTTTATTTTTGTAAATGTGATTGGCCCAAAAAGACTCTTTTGCAATTTCTCTTAAATAAATAAATAATAATAAAAAAAGGGAAGGGATAATTTTTAAAAAATTGCATTACACAAATAAAATTCTCTAATTTTGATATTATCTCTCTAGCTTTCAAAATTTTGACTAAATATGATAATTATTTATTAAGTTTAAACCATTTTTATCACTATTTGAAAGCAAAATTATTAAAAGGGGTTAGAATACTTGTGTTATTGAGAAATGTAGTGAAATGATATCGTCATATTGGACTATTGACTGGGACAGAGACAAATCCAGTTAAGCCTATTCCTGCTATCTATTATATTACGGTTGATATATATATATATTTTATTTCCAATGGCAGGCTACAATAAGCAATAAAATAAGAAAGAAAAGGAACATGAAAACAATAACGAGAATCGAAAGAAATCACATAGTGACATGTTTAGCCCATAAGGGCCCTATCCTCTCAGTAACGACCCTACACAGTAGAGAAGAAACAAGGGCAGGGCAGACAGGAAGGTGAGATGAATCGATGATATTGATATTAATTTATAGAAAAAAAAATTAAAAAAAAAAAAAAAGGATATAATTTTATTATTTGAATCAAGAGCAGAAAGTTTTTTTTATTATTATTAAACAATTCAAAAAGAAATATTGAAGTACAAGAAATTAATTGCCATAATATCAATAAAACTCGAATTTTCTACTTCACAGCTACTTAAAGTTAAGATAAAGAAGAGAGGATATTACTCCACGTTTTCACGTATTATTGTTAAATTTTATTGTTATATTATATTGCATCACAAATATTTCATTAGTTTGGTTTTGCTGGTTGCTCTACTGTCATTTTGTACACATTTTGGGTTAATTAGACCGGGACCTACCGGGATCCTTAACGTGGATTCCGAACCACTCACACATCCATGCCACCGCCAGGATTCGAACCTGAACCTGTGGTACCAAAGGTCAGAGAGCTAGACAATTGGCCATCAGGACTCGAACATTTCACTAAGATGGTACATTTTCATCTTTAGGACATTTTACTCTTTTAGGAAGTATTTTTTTTTTTTTTTCGTCTTTCAGGAATGTCGATTCGTTGTTTAATTTCATTCTAATAAATTGTGATTTAAACACAATTAAATTGAAAGCAGCTTGCAACATATAGGTTATCTTGAAACATTTTTTTTTCTCTTAAAAGTTCGCTTTTAAAATCTAGTAAATTGTGTTTTTGAAACTACTATGATACTTCTGAAGAAAATGGATCTAACGAAGGTTAAAGTTTTTATCTTGTAATACTTAATTCAGCGCATAAGAGTTCACCCACTCCGTGTAAGAACTAGTATATTCCTAACTGATCGATTTTTCTTATTGACTAACTAACTAATATTGATAATGTGAACCAATGTGGTTTTTAAATTTCGACGTGACATGTTTTTTTTAAAGGCGTTATTGTGAAACTCGTAACACAATCGTTCTTTAATTGTTTGTATTCAACATAGTGTACTATAATGGACATTATTTAAGTTTTACACGAAAATTTATAGAAATTTGGTGATTTTAAGGGAGTTTTATATTTAGTGTATGTTTGAGTACACCCCTTTAATTATCGCCCTGTATGTAAGAAAGGGGTTTTTTTTTAATTTTATTTAAATATCCATTTCTATTTTATTGTTGTTACCTATGGGTTAATTGGAACTCAATCCATAAAATTTGGCAACTTACCGTAGAAACAAAAAAGAATATATAAACACATCAAAATTACAAAATCAATAAAAAAGATAGAAGAAGCATAATAAAAGTCCATGCAATCAGGACATGTTTTCGCTGACCCTCCGGTAAAGAATACACAAATCGTCAGTCTGTTGTACGTTAGAGTCCAGTCCCGAGCAAACAAGTAGATGGACTTATTCATTTCTCTGTCTTATATAAAAACACAATATATTAGAGTTCACATTCCCTATTTTGACTAGATGTTTGGCCAGGCAGTCATATTTAGTTCTTAAATCTAAAATATTAAGTCGAATGCAGACAAAATCGTTTGGCGGTGTACATGACGAACTCTGTTTAGAGAATCCAAATGTCTGGAGTGTACCAAATTTGATAGCTTAATCTTATCATTAGAACATATAAAAAAAATCAACATTACAAATGGAAAAGACTAGACCATGTTCTTAACAAAACGACCAAAAGGCCTTAAAAACAGTTAAAAACAAGTTGAATGTTCTAAGAATAAAAAATTTACAAGCTAGAAGAAGCATAATAAAAGGCCGCGCGATTAGGACATGTTTTCTCTGGCCCTCCAGTATAGAGTACACAAATCACAATTCTATTGTAAGTTAGAGTCCAGTCCCGAGCAAACAAGTAGA
Source organism: Caerostris extrusa (assembly GCA_021605095.1). Classification (NCBI taxonomy): domain Eukaryota; kingdom Metazoa; phylum Arthropoda; class Arachnida; order Araneae; family Araneidae; genus Caerostris; species Caerostris extrusa. The sequence continues at coordinate 37,529 of BPLR01003773.1, forward strand.
TGGACCTTACTCATTTTCTCTGTCTGATATAAAACACATAATCAGAGTTCACAATCCCTATTTTGGCCAGATGTTAGACCAGGCAGTCGTGTCCAGTTCTTAATTTAAAATTGGCAACAGCCTCTTTACGAGTTTTTCCACTCAATTTTTTCCAGTCATTCTCGACTGTCTCCCAGACTTTTCCTTTGTAACGTAACGTAACGTAACGGTAGGTGTTTAGTTTGAGTACCAGGGAATTTCCCGTACCTCCATATCAATAATTATTATTAAAAACAAAATTTTTAAAATCCAAAAAGATTATTAAACGAGCTAAGGAAAGAGTATTAAACGAGCCCATGCTCGGAGAGAATTTACAAGAGTAAAAAGGTTAGTAAATACAAAATTTAAAATAATAGTTCACATAAGTTTTTAAAAATAAAAACTGTGGCAATTAAAAGGAGTTAAAAAATAACCGTTACGAAACCACGAAAACTTCTGGCTGGCTGAAGAGAAAAAGAAAAGGAAAGGGGAGGGCAGAGTTATAAACAAACCAAAACAATATTGTTTCGAAGTTCAGCGTTTTTACCGACCTTGAAAGAAAAGAGCGATTCCGAAGCTATCAAAATAAACTACAGTGGTGGAATATTAATTCACTAATAAACGATGACTTAATTTTGACGCGCATAGTTCTCCTAAAAGAGTCAAGAGGGATAGGACGCTGTCCAGAAACTTTGTTATGCATTATTAATTAAATTGAAATATTTAATTAAAAAATTGTTTAGATATGAATATTCATTTGATTCAAAATGACATTCATTATTTGCTTGATATGATGGTCAATTTTGATTTTTTTTTTCAGATTGTCTTAAACTTTGATATTAAAATTGACAACTAATCATACATTTAAGTTACCGATCAATTAACGAATGATAATTGTAAATTATTTCATTATCAAAAATTCGTAGTAAATAATAAATTAAATATTGCACTTGCTTATTAATTGGTGCACTAGAAGTCAAGTTAAATATTTGTTTAAATATTTAAATATATTTATTTTTATTGAAGAAATTTATATTTTATTAACAGTGTTTTAAAATATAAACTTCAGTTGGACAAAATTGTATTAGCTTAAGTTTTAGATATAAAACAATACAACATTTCATTTGATTGTATCGAAAGCAAAAATTATCAATTTTATAATTATCTGAGAGAACATTTTTACTATTCTTGTTTTCTTTTACCTTTTTTTTTTTTTTTCATAGTTTCGTGTAAGTCTTATTTTAATTAATTGTATTTAATTAATATACATTTTATTTATATTTTTTCAATAAAAACCAGAATCTTCCGAAATTGTAATAAATTTTTCAATGATCAACACATTTTCAATTTGTAGAAGAAAAAATATGTAAATAAATAAAAAAAAAAAAAAAAATTTAACTTTTAGTAGTTGCCGAAAAAGCGATAACTGCAATGAAATGGCTGCTATTGGCGACTGAGACTTCGTGGAGTTTACTTGCTGTGGAATACAAGGGGAGTCGTGACTGATGGAACAGCGTGTGTTGATTGGCTTCGTAAATATTTACTCGATGCTGCAATCTTATTCGAATATTCATCGAAAAAATTACAATACTGTTCTATGGAAGCATTTATTTCAGGTTAGCAATAAATATAAAAATCGAAATTCGCGAATGAAATGTGTGTTAACGTTTGGGGGTGGGCTCCGCGAATTCAACGGCCATGCCTTCGTTGCGACTAGACGGGTTGCTCTAGCTTTGGTCACAGACATAACAAGTGATAGAACGGAAACGCGATGCTCGCCTTCAAGTGGTCTAGCTGCTTTGAAGCAGAAATGTGGCCAATTTGGAGTACGTAATGGGTAGCTGTATCATTTCTACGATGTTCGCGCCCATGGCTACTCATTGTCCGGCGCAAGGGCCGAATGACCGATGAGAAGTTTATTGTTATGGAAACGGGCGGAGGATCCAAGCGGTTAATGTACACGCCGCATCTGAAGAAAGTTCTGAAATCGTACCAAGCCTCCGCAACCAAAAGTCTCCATGGCCCGAACAGTGTTATGGGTGTTTGGCAAGGTTCTGAATCGGATGATGCAGCATCGGTCAGTCCTCCGAACCCATCCTCGAGCGTGATCAGCGAAATATCGACAGAGAAATTCACCACTTTTTCCACGACTATCGAGTCGTCGTCCACTTCGAAGAAAGTTAAACCCAGTACATCTCAGCAGGTGACAGTCGCTCCAATCAGCAAAGATACTCCAGAGTATGATCCTTTCATAGCGCCACCCCCTTTTCCGATACAACAACCCCCGATTTTTATTTCTGCCGACCAAACTCGTTGCGAAAAGTCCGAAACTATCCTTGAAGGCGAAACTATTGCCTGCTTCAACGTTGGTGGTGAAGAACGTTTGTGTTTACCACAGATTCTGAACACAGTTCTCAGAGACTTCAGCCTTCAGCAAATAAATTGTGTTTGTGACAATTTGCATATCTACTGCTCTCGCTGCAACCAGGATCAACTGGAGGTACTGAAAGCCACGGGCATCTTGCCCTGTAATGCTCCTAGTTGTGGTCTTATCACCAAGACAGATGCACAGCGTCTCTGTGCAGCTCTAATAGACAGCAATCCACTGATAGTGACTAAAACAGACATGAAACCCCTTTCCAAGTCAAGGTGTACCATGAGTGCTTTGGTGAATGTCATGGATTATATACACCAGACCTGTTTCAACATCCTCTTGCTCCTTGCATTGAATGTCTAGAGTGTCATGCACTGTTGAGCCCAAAAATTTGTGTGCCACGTTCATGACCCTAAAGAGACTCGCACGTGCCACTGGGGGTTTGATGCCTTTAAATGGCGAGCCTACATTCTTTTAGAAATAGAACAAGAAGAGGACATTCAATTGAAACAAGCACTCCTTGATATGAAAGAAAGATTTACCTCCAAAAGAAAAACAGGTAAGGACCATTCTATACAATTTTAAAATGATCAAGCTCCATGCGTTACAAATAATATTGATGATAAGCCTTCGAAAAACTATTTTCTTGAACCTGCAAACATTTACTAGTTTAAAAACAGAAACTCTATTTTGTTATAAAAGCACTCCTTTATGATCTTCGAAAACTATTCGCCTGAACCTGCAAAAAAAAATTTAGTTTAAAAACAGGAATGCTATTTTATTCTAAAAGTGTTATTCAAATGATTTTCATGTTTCACTATTGAATGTATTTTAGGAGGACATTCTATTATTTTTTAAGTTTTTGATAGTGTATCATAGATACTTCAAACAATTTTCTTTTCTCATAATCTTCGAATCAGTCTGAAATAACTGTTTGCGAAAAATACTTCGTTGGATTATTTATTGCACTAAAGTTGAAAAATTGTAAATTTAAAATGAAAATTTCTTTTGAAAAACAAAATTGCATGGAATAGTTTTACCACTTCTTTAAGAAACATTTGAAGATACATTCAATCCTAATAAAATTATTAAATGAGGACTTTTTAATATAATTTTCTTGGAATTCTTTTTAAAAACTGATATGAGACATTTTACTTTATTTTTTAATCACATTGAATCTGTTCATAATTTTCATCATATTCTTTAGGTATGCATACATTCTCTTGTAAGTGTGAAAATAAATATATAATATTCAAAATTTCTTTGGTTGAAAATTTTAAAAGCGTAAAATTATTTTGATTGTCTTCTTTTTTATTCATAATTATTCTAGTAAAAATCAACTATATTATCAATTATATATTATAAATGTTATAATAATTAATGTGTGCAGTGGAAATGGAAAATTAATTTCACTAATTCAAGATGAATAACTTATTAATTAATAAAAACATTATCATCTGTTTATTTACTTTTTAATGAATGCTTACATCTAATTTTTTGTTGTTACTAAATAAATAGAAACATTTGCTTTCACATAAATGTTTTTAATTAATTATTTTTTAAATAGCTATAAGAAATTAGAAATTGCATTAAATACATTATTAATAATGCATACAGATTAAAACTAAAAATGTGTATTTTAAATATTTTTAATTAATTTTAATTAATTATTCTGATTTTACTTCTAATTTAAGAATGGAAAAACAGAAAATAAAAAGTACATAATAACACGTGAATAATTTAAAAATATTTTTAAATATAATAAAATTTAACATGCTAACTATATTCACTTTGATATAACTATTTGTAATATATATAAAGCTGTTTATCAAAACTGAAAATGTAGAAATTTTCATTCATTTCAGATGGCAATTGGAATATATTATTCCTGTTTTTATCTTATAAGTAATCATGCTAAATATACTCAGAACTTTGATAATTATAATAAATTGAATATTTCAATTTACTTCTTTTTTGTGTGTAGTATTATTAATTTTTTCATTATCGATAAATTATCACATGCTATCATAAATAAATATTTAATTATTATTAATTTAGTTCAGTTTATGACTTTAATAATATTAGCCATTGCTTTTATTGTATTAAAGTTACATTAACAATGACAGTGTAATTTAAACTAGATTTGATATTTTAATTTTTAAGAAAAATATACATTTATAAATCACGATTGCTGTGTTATGTAATTAAAAATATTTATTTTTCTATTAGTTTGCAAAAGAAAATTTATTTTATTTAGAATTGATTAAACTGTAAAATATTTTTAAAGTAATATTAATAAAATATAAGCAAGTGTAGCACGAAATATTTTATGTTTATCGTGAATTTTATTGTGTTTTTAATTTAAAACATTATTTTATGAGCAACGAAGATGATTATGTATAAAAACTGTCCAAATTATTAAAATAAACGTTTTTAAAATTGGAAATAATATTCATATTAAAAAGTTTATTGTAATAATTTAATTTTGCAATAGTAAATATATTTGTTGCTATATGCAACTATTGCTATTGTACATTTGCTTTTGCAATTGCCATTTTTTTCTGGCATTTGATTACACTAACAGTTAGTTATAAAACATTTTTTTTTTATCGCTTTGATGATATTATTTGATGACAACAATTTCATGAGTTAAAATATTTTTATATTTGATTTACTTAAATGTAACTTTGTAAAATTAAATGTATATAAGTTTCTTAAATGAGTTCTTATGTTTTTTAAATTAAGAATATTATTTTTTTTATCTATTATCTATGTTACACTTTACAGCAGTATTGCACAATATATATCTAAGCTGAAGTATAATCATTATGTCAAATGTAATTTGGCCAAAATTTTAGCTCTTACATATATGAATATAATTTAAGTGACCATAGGGAGGATAAAATTTCAAATAATACATTTTTATATTTAATTCTCAAGTATAGTTTATTATTCAAATTTATAAAAGGAGGTATAAATTAAACGACATTAAAAAAAAATTATAGATATTAATGTGTGTCATACATATAAAAATTTATTATGAACAGCTAATTTCTACTTCTAAAGATATTATCTAATTACTATAATGATAATTAAAAAACTGGATTTGAATTTGATTAATGCAAAAGTTTTTCAAACGTGTGGGCACCTATAAATGTTTTTTTTTTTTTTTTTTTTTTTTCTATTTTAACCTTTTTTTGTCAACTTAAATATTTTTTTAAAGTCACTTAGGGTACTTTACGTATTAACGATACTTTGTGTCGCCAATCTAACAGCCTAATATAAAAACTGAATAATAAAACCGCCAAATCTGTAGCTGCGGTTGGCGCGTGTGCTCTTTATTGCCGCAACTGTCGCCAAGGTATCGTTAATACGTAAGTACCGTGACTTAGTTTAGTTAGGTGGACTTTTAGCAATTGTTTGCAATTCCACCACTCTATTTAACATTAACTTCATTCATAGAATAACCACTTCATTCATAATCAACGATTATGAATGAAGTGGTATATAGGGATGTGAAGCAACAAGGACTATAATCCCCTAATCACTATATATATGAACAGTTAGTTTTTTCTTATTTTTAATATGTCACTCTCCCACAACGCTCTACGATCGTGTTAGACCGGGACCTACGGTTTAAAGTGGATTCCGAACCACTAGAAGCATCCATGGCACCGCCGGGACTCGAACCTGAAACCTGTGGTACCGAGCGCCAGAGCGCTAGCCACTCGGCCATTCAGGTCATTTAGCAATGTATTCTTAATAACAAACGATTCAATACTATTTTGTTTTCTTAGTTTAGTCATGTGACCAGCAGTTGTTTTTCATTGGCTTCTGATTTGTGTAAAAGTGAATAAAAATTCGTATCTCAAAATTCGAATAATGTTCTTATTTTTTTAAAGTTCGTATTCTTTTTATTTAATGTTCTTTTTATTTGTAAATCCTTTGTTACGTAAATTATATTAAAAATTTGCTCAAAAAATTGCCATAAAACTTAACTATGCTAAAAATTCGAAACAAACCGCTTTTTTTTTTTAAAAGAATTATCTAGCGGTCAAATAGTTTTTTTTATTTTTTTTTTTATTTTCGATGTATTGAAGTGAAGCTGTGTTCGAAAAACATATTAAAGATACTTTCAATAGCCAAAATATTAATTCGAAAACTGTCAAAATCATTTGGCGGTGTAAATGATGAACTCTAGTTTGGAGAACCCAAATGCCTGGAGTGCACCAAATCTGACAGATTAATCTTGTTATTTAAAACTACACGACACACTTGTACAACTCTTTTATTATGGATTAGAATGCAAACATTTGTTTAATGGAAAACGAAAATGCTTATTTAATGAAGATAATAAAACTTGTAATAAATTTTTATATGAATCCCTTTATACAATTGCATTTACAACTATCAAAGATCATTAATGAAATACTGATAAACATTGCATTTTAGATTTATGTGGTTACCTAGTTGGATACAACTTTTCCAGCTTATAACTAGAATTTCGATGATTCTTTTGAATTACAGCCACCTCGTCTATGTCCATTTCGACAGAGCTTTGTAATGGTTAGTTGTGACCTGAGACTCCTATCAGTTAATGAGATAGACCGTGCGAAATCGTGACCTGGAATTGGATAATAAAAATAAGCCACTTGGAAAGAAAGGCATGTTAACTGAGGAAACATCCAACATTCATGGGATTGAGGAAATCCATTGGGGTCCTTATTTATTCATTCGTATCTTTGTTTTATGGTGATGATATTCTTGGTAAATGCTTTGGAAAGGCAATTTATCATCCAATTGTGATTAACTTTTTGTAACAACTCGGCAATAAAAAATGATGTCTCTTGATGTATTGTCGTCGTAATTTAACTTCTAGGAAGAAGCATTTTGTTGTTCCACCTCAGTTATTTTTGCAATTTTTTTCTTGATTCGCGATATCTTTTCAAATTAAAATAAATTTCAACGATTTCCATCATTGTTGTACAAGAAAAATATGAAAACAACATTGTGTGAAGTCTATATTTTATAATTTATATGTAATAAATCATCTTTGAAAAAGTACTAATAATAAAAAAAAGGTGCAATTTTCTCACTGAGAATTGGTTTTACTGTTAGGATCACTAGTCTATTTGAATCTGTGTCCTATTCAGAACGTGAGAATAATGTCAGAATAATAGAGATACATACGTCATTTAAAGAAAATTTTGGCGTTTTTAAGTTAAAATACTATAGAGAACTTTTTTCAAAATAAAAAATTAATTTACATTTATTTTTTATGGCAAGATTAAATATTTATAGTGAGCTATTTCGTATTTTTGCGCTGAATTCGAATATTTTTCCATAACTAAACTTTTTTCCCCAAAGTATTCACAGTTGGTAATAAAAACTTAAAGAATTTTTAGTGTGCCATCATTATGGAGATACATTTTGTAGAATTTTCTTATAAGAAACTTTCTCACATTTATGTTAACACATGGAAAGAAAACAAAAACAAAACGGATAGACATTGATGCTATCAAATGGACTGAAGGAAATGCATATTTATTGTACTACTACTAATAATTTATTATTATATAATTATAATCACTATTATTTAATTTAATATAATTATTGTATAATTTAATCTATAATTTATATTTTATCTGCTTTTGAGTAATAACTGGAACTTTTTTTTTCTTCTAATGCAGCTTGCAAATAGATCGTGATCTTCGCCATAATGGCTGCACTGATGTTACTCACTTTGCATTATCCAGGGGCGCGTGTAACTTGGATGGTAAAAGCCACGGACGCGGCAAAATGCCCCTGCAACGCTCACGATCCTAATAGGACCGGGACCGCCGGTTTAAAGTGGATTCGAATCACTACAACACCCATGGGCTAAGCCTGGATTTGAACCCGATACCTGTGGTAATGGAACGCCCAGCGCTAGCCATTCGGCCATCAGGCCCCATAACTGGAACTAATTATATGCAAATATTTTCATAAATTAAGTGAAAAGATTTTATTTTGGTCAGTCAAACCGTATTTGGACAATCACTTAAATTTATTGGCATTTCGGTAAATTAGCTGTGGTTGGACTCAATTGTATCTCATGGTACTCTTGTGTTGGTATAGGAATGCGTGTGTTTACGCTGTAGTACATTTTAATGTAAAATGTAGTTTTTAAAATATTGAAATCAAAAAATATTCGAAAATATGTGAATGTTTTTAAAAATTTGAAATCAGGAAAAAGATATCTGACCGACATCCGTTTTAAACTAAACAGATGAATAGATATTTTTGAACCACTTGCATTGCTTGAATTTCTTTTATAGAACTCAAAGTAATGTAATATTTCACTTGATTTTCGTATCAATATGAATGCACATTTTCATTGCAAATGCAAATTAATGCAAATTTCACATTGACAGATCCCTTTTTAAACAAAAACAGATGAATATATATTTTGAACCATTTGCACTGCTTGAATTTTTAAATACAGAACTGCAGAAAATAATGAAAAGTTCCAATTGATTCACATATGTTTGGCTATGCAAATTTCATATTAAGAGATTCGTCTTTAAGGTAGTCTTTCTTTTGATTCTTTTAAAAAATGGCATACCATTATTCATAACTAACTGCTGCCACTTTTCCGAAAGTGAACATCTTCCATCCATTGTTATTATTACACGGCGTGCACTTCGCACCAGACACTGGTTGGTGTGTGTCTCGCAGACTTTTTTTTCTTTATTTCATTTTTATTTTTCCTTCCCCGCGGTTTTTTTGGGCCCGAACACAGCCATCCGCAGTGCAGAGCGAGAGATGCATAAGCAGCTTTTGATATTTTATGCTTGAGCGAGTTTTATGTCCGCGTAAAACACTATTTATGTGGAAGTCTGCTTCGGGAAGAAAAAGCTGTAATGCTTTCTTGTTGGAGCTGACCTAGAAGTAATGCTCGAACGCAAAAAAATAACAATAAGATCCTCCCCATTTTCCACGACGCTTTCCGTTTTTATTACTTTTCGGAATGCCAGGTCATGGTTGATGTGCCTTATTTTTATTTGTGCCCTGCGTACTGGCTCTGTGGTAGGGGGTGCCGCACTAACCATTGGTAACATACACTTTGATACATGCTATACACGTATATACACATACTATATACTTAAATTGATGATTCATATAAACTAAACTAAAAAAGAATCTTGACTATTTGGTTTAACTTTTATAGTAGACGATCTTTATGGGATATGTTAATTCAACACCACAGAGCAGAATTAATCAGTTAGAGAATTGTGTTGTTAGTATTAATTTTATTCGTGTATACAAACCTGTAAAAATATTTGTCATGGTTGATGTGCCTTATATTTTATTTGTGCCCCTCTGCTGTGCTGCGTACTGTCTCTTGTTAGTAGGGTGTGCTGCACTAACCATTGGTAACAACGTACTATATACTTTATGATACGTGCTATACACGTATATACATACTATATACTTTAATTGATGTTCCTATGTTCTTTAGTTTAGTTTATATGAAAGAGTCTGACTGTTTGGTTTAAGTTTTATAGTTTTGATCTTTTGTTGTACAATGTTAATGCCAATACGAGAGCAGAATTAATCAGTTAGAGAATTATGTTGTTAATATTAGTTTTATTCGTGTATGCAAGTCTGTAAAAATATTTGTCATGATACTATCGAGGTAGTTAACATGACTTCGCGATTATGGATTCATTGGATTATTTTTAGTCTGTGCATTGTATTTTAATTATAAAAGGATTTATTACTCCGCTTCCTTATGCGATATATTGTGCCAAATGCAAATACAACATAGAAAAAAAAAAATCTATTGTTAGAGTTGTGAGGAATATGTTAATTTTATGACTTATCATGAGATAGTGATTATGGTATATAATTATGTATGATATAACTTTCCTTTACTATTCTATTGTTATTTTTTAAATTTTATTTTGATTCAATTGGTATTTATTATTTGGTTGGTGGAATAAAGGACATTAAATAATATTTGTCGATACTACCGTGGTAGTTAACCATGACTTCGCGATTATCGATTCATTGTATTATTTTTAGTCTGCGCATTGTATATTAACTATCAAGGGATTTATTGCTCTGCTTCCTTATGTGATATACTGTGTAAAAATGCAAAACACAACATAGAAAAAAAGAAAGTATTATTGGTGAAATCATTGCTTTCTTAATGAATTATTAGATATAAGAAAATGATTACTGCAAAATAACATCCTCTCAAAGAACAAAATATGTTCCTCTCTTTTAACTAAGCCTATTTAATAGCTATTTTAAACCATTTCATAAAAACTGTTTTGATTTTATCAGTCGCATCCATAGTAAAGGTATATTATAGTATATTAACCCTTTGCACTCGAGGGCTTTTAGAGGAGATGTTTAAATTATTTCATTATTAAATTATTTTCCTAAGATATATTCACATGTAAGTTTGATATACGCATTAAAAGAAACGCATTATTTATATTGTTATTTGCATTGTCTCCGTAGCGGAGCCCTCGAGCTTAAAAAGACAAATTTTAAATGGCTCCGCCCGTAGCCCTCAAGTGCAAAGGATTAATTTTGCTTATAATTTAGGATTTATTTATCTTCTATGCGTTCATCATATTGAAGTTTATCGTTTTGTGCGTGGAATTTTATTCAGTACTTTAATGTGTAGCACACGTCCTCTCGAAACGAATTCAGTTCGTTTAGTTCGGCTGGCACCTGTGAGCGAAATATACTTACTTAACTATATGGTTACTTAGCCAACTATACTTACCAACCATACAACCTAATTCTCTGATTATTATTATTTTTTTAATTTAGTCTTGGATTCAATGGGCATTTATTATTTGGTTGGGGATTAATAATTAAATTATTGGTGAAATCATTGCTTTCTTAATGAATTATTAGCCATAAGAAAATGATTGCAAGTTAACATCCTCTAAAAAGAACAAAGTATGTTCTTCTCTTTTAACTAAGCCTATTTAATAGCTATTCTAAGCCATTTCATAAAACTTCGTATCGATTTTGATATAAAAACAGAAGTCACATCCACAGTAAAGGAAGAATATAGTATATTAATTTAGCATTTATTTATCTTCTATGCGTTCATCATATTGAAGTTTATCGTTTTTTTGTGCTTGGAATTTTATTCAGTACGCTAATGTGTAGCACACTCCTTCTCGGAACGAGTCCAGTTCGTTTAGTCACGTATTTTATGATGGATCTCTCACCTGTGAGCCAACTATACTTACCAAACGAGTTGATATTATACATATATAAAGGAAAATCTTTTCCCTGCTGGCTGCTAATCACTAAACCTGTAAAACTTTGGTTTGTTTTTTAACGCCACTCTGCATTTGCTGTTGTTCATTATATGCATTGTCATGGCGCATTAGCTAAAATTTTTACAAAAAAAAATATCAGGAGGATTTTATTTAATAATTTTTTTTAGTTCAGCTGAATCACCGAACAGCAATATTTTTAACAATTTCCGTGTTTTGGGGTATTATATAATTATGACAGTGAAAGTCGATCATTTTTTTTTTAAAGATGGTTTTTCTTCTTTTTAATATCGAACCCTGCAATTTTCAATCATCCAACCTAAGTTTATATTTAATTTTTTTTTTAACATAATTTGTTGCATGCGTTGAAGTAAATTAAAATTTGCTTTTGAGTTCATCATTATTTTGAATCATTTAATTCATTCAATCATTCATCATTCTTTCAATCACTTGAAAAGAATAGACTCTGTGAAGATTGTGACACAGTATCGCAAAGATAGTTGGACGATTCAGTAGAAGCTCTCCTGGCTTCTTTCAGTATGAAAACGCAAATAACGTAAGAATTATTTTTGAAAGACGTAATTGTATTTTAAAGTAATTGTTTTTTAGCATAGGAATTGATTATTAATTCTCTTCAATTTCAAGGACGACATTAGTGAACAGAATTGTTGTTTGTACTCTTGAAGATGTTAATAATCTTCCTTTTTTCAATCAAAATCAAGTTGTTCAAGTCCATTGTACGATGTGAGACACAGTATCGCATTATCCAGTTGAAGTTTTCCTGGCTTCTTCTAATATGAAACACAAATAACGTAGGAATTGTTTTTGAAAGACGTAATTGTATTTTAAAGGAATTGATTTTTGTCGTAGGGATTGATTATTAATTCTCTTTTTTATTTCAAAGACGACATTGGTGAACAGAATTGGTGTTTGTACTTGTGAAGATGTTAATAATCTTCCTGTTTTTCAATCAAAATTAAGCTATCCAAGTCCTTTTTGTACGATGTCTAACATATTCCATGTTAGATCGCTTAGCACCGTAGGCACCACGTTTTAATTATTAATAACAGTCTTATAAGATAATAAATTTATTTATTTTACAAAATTTAAGTAAGAATTCTGAATTATGTTATTCATACTTATATAATTAACTATTTATACGAACATTTAGTGAACTTAAAAAAAAAAAGTTCCTCTTGGTCGTTTTTTTTTTTTTTTTTTTTTTTTTTTTATTCCTTTCTAAAAGCTTGTTTCTTTTTTTTTTACTTTACAAGCATAGTATTAAATCTGTTTTTTTATTTTTTATTTTTATTATCTTCTAGAAGTTTTATCCAGCCAAAAAAAGATTATCTGAATTTTTACGATTCGGGGTCTTTATTTTAGCACCATTTCACTTGGGGCTAATTTCTATCGTAAGCCAGTTGTGCAAAAAGATTCTTTCAGATGGATTTTATGTCACTATTTCTGTGCTCCGCCTACATTTTACGATGTGATTTCTTAATGCCCAGCGTTATCCTCCGCGAACACAGTTAGTAAGAACATAATACCACGCTTAGCTTCTCCCATTTCGATGCGGCCTTCACTGGTTTCTTCGAATTTTTTTTTTTATCTAACCAGCTTCCAAACTAACCAGGCTGACTTTCATTTGATAGTTTTGATCGTATACCATATGTTGCTTTTCAATATTCATTTTAATACAATTCATAAGTTACTCTAGATTCACGGTATTAAAAGTTTGATATATTTGTGCTATATTATGAACTTTTTAGATGAGTTATCATTGGAAAGTTTTTTGTTCTCTCTTGTATAGTAACAATGTGAGCCAATTATTATTGACTGTCTGCATGACTTTTCGCGTTTTTTTTTTCCTTTTCTTAGTGTAACACACTTACCTGGGTTACACAGAATCTGCTACAAATCTGCCATGTCTATGATAAATGATCTTAATGCTTTGTCTGCCCATTACAATTCTTACAATTATTTCGTATACATACTATTTAGACCATGGGTTGGACATCAATTAATAAACACAAAAATAATTTACAATTTCAATTCTTGGTCCGCAGGCTGATTTTGGGCCATGAAATAAGCAGGAAAACTGATCAGGTCGACTTTCATTTGATAGTTTTCAATATTCATTTAAATACAATTGAAAAGTTACGCTAGATTCACGATATTGCAAGTTTGACATATTAGTGCTATAATATTATGAACATCTTAGATGAGTTGTTGGAAGGTTTTTGGTTCTCTCTTGTATAGCACAAATGTGAGCCAATGTCAGTATGTCCCGGTCTCATATGACTGTAGGACGTCACGCCAAATCAGACTCTTTCCACGGATGCTCCATCACAACAGAAGCTGCCCCATTTCCCTTCAATCATGAGTCCATACGGGCTCGTGGGCTTGGTCTAGATCGTGGACTTTGGTTTCCAAATGGTTGTAAACATTGTACAATTGTAAACAATCTTATAAGAACTACTCAACTAAGAGGGTCTGAATGGCCGATTGTCTAGCGCTCGGTGCCACAGGTTTCGGGTTCGAGTTCTGACGGTGCCATGGATGGTTGAGTGGTTCGGAATCCACTTTTAACCGTAGGTCCCAGTCTTATAGGACCGTAGAGCGTTGTCTTGAGGTTTAGTCAGTCTTCAGCCCTCGTGGTTCCTCTCTAAAGTGAAACTGCATATTACCCTTAGCCATATACCAGTTGTCTGTGACGGGTCTATTGGACCTGGTGTAAGTTTTCCTGCACCAGGGGGATTAGTAACAACATGAGAGATTATAGAAAAATGTACGCCATGCTAATTTAATTTGGCGATTTCGCTTCTTTCATAATTCTTTTCCTTCTTTTGATTTCATTTTTTCCCTTTTCTTTTTATATATAGCGGCCTGATGGCCAACTAGCTAGCGCTCTGGCCTTTGGTTCCGAAGGCTTCAGGTTTGAATCCTGGCGGTGACATGGATGTTTTTGGTGGTTCGGAATCCACATTAAACTGTAGGTCCCGGTCTGTTTAGCCTAAAGTGTGCACAAGCTGACCGTAGAGCGACAAACCAAACCTTTTCTTTTATAAGCAATAAATGACCCTAATTCTTAAAAAACTTTCTTTCCTTTTAATTTGAAATACAATTTTTTTCTTGAAATAAGTATATATTAATTGACAGTTGAAAAGTGACCATTAGAAGCGTTTTCACGAACTTGTCTCGCGATATTCGTTTGTAGAATACAATAAATAGCGTATGAGTTTCATAGCAAATAATTATCCTAGTATATTTTTTTAAGAATATGTGCATTTTAATGATTGTGAGACGCGGCTGTAATGCGATAGTACACTTTGAAGAAACCGTTCCGATCGTTGATTTCGAAGAATAGCGGCCAGTCTATGCATCAGAAAGTAGTTCTCTTTCAGTTTGCATCCTGAAATAAAGCTGTGCCTTATGGGGCCGATCGTTAACAAGCGTCATGGAACATTAAGCAGAGGTCAAGACAGAAGTAGTGATAGCTGCAGATAATTCTCTGAAAAATCTCCATCTCTTCCAAGCATTTAAATGCTACTCGAAAATGATGCGAAATTTCAGCACACAAATTTGAAATACAGATATACCTTTTTATGCAGGGGCTTCTGGATATTTAGAAGAGAAAGAAAATGGCAACTTTGAAACTAATGTTTTTTAAATAGCATTTATAAAATGTTACAATTTTTATTGTTCCTTTTTTCATTGTAGAAAATCAATATTCTCGTGCTATTCTGGGATTCGACATTTTATATTTCATCCATGTTTTTATATATTTTTTTAATGTAATTGTGTTTCATTTGTCAAGGATGCAAATTGAGATCGTCTCTGAAATGGATGTCTTGTTTCAGTAAATTTTAATATTGCTTAAGATCTTGCTGAATAATTTATTTTATTTATAGCAAATAATGCAAGAGTTAAATTTCGCATACCATTCGGTATCAATCTTTATTATAGAGACTTATAAATAAAATCGAATTTCATTGCAAAGGCCAATTGATATCAATAGCCAAACAAAACCAGACTTCACTTTCATCAATTATTAGAATAAGTTTATTGCATAATATTTTATAAATTAGTTTATAATGAAAAGCTTATTCTGATACAAGGTCTATTATAAATAAAATCGCCGGTTTGTTAAAAATCAGATATAATTCTCAACATATTTTTTTGGATATTTGTTGGTAAGTTTTGGTTCTATCTTTCTATCTTTTTCCGTGTAAAGTGTTCAAATTTCCATATGGTTTGATCGACCATTGTTTTTAGCGATACTTAGAACAAGTATCGCTAAAATCTGTTCAAATTCCCATAATCGTGTTCAAATTCCCATATGGCCTGACCGACCATTATTTTTAAAGATACTTGTTCGATAATTGTGTTTAAATTCCGATATGGTTTAACTGACCATGGTTTTCTTAATGATACTCGTTCTATAATTACGTTGAAATTCCCATATGATTTGACCGACCATGGTTTTTAACTTGTTCAAATTCCTACATAGCTTGACCGACCATCGTTTTCTTAAAGATACTGGCTCTATAATTACATTACGTTCAAATTCTCAAATGGCTTGACCGACCATTGTTTTTAACGATACTTGTTCTATAATTGTCTTCAAATTCCTATATAGTTTTCATCACCATGTTTTCTTTTTTTTTAATAATATTTGCTCTATAATTGTGTTCAAATTCCCATATGGTTTGACCGATCATCTTAATGATGTTTCCTCTATAAATATGTATGCCATAAATTCTTAAAAAAAAAGTCTAGCTGCTGGACTTATATTATTATTATTATTTTTTTTGAAACGTATTCCAATTTTAGATTATTCAGAGTACCTCACTTTTTTTAATTATCATCTTAGATCTACAATGTTTTTGTCGAGGTAGTTATGGAATGTTCCGTTAACATTAGCATTTTTTTTTTCATTTTCATTTTTTTTTTTTTTTTTTCCAAGAACATCGAATCGATTAAATTCCTTGAAAGAGTTTTCGTGTCTCCTGGCGGATGTCTCTTTTCAAGTGAAGCGTCCTGTCTTTGCCATTTACCGAAAAAGGAAGACAAAAATTCTTCGGTCATTAGGAAGTTTTTGTTTAATCGTCTTCTCTCGCAAGTCGTTTCAAAACCATTTCAAACCATTAGTAATAATTACTCCACACTCTGTAGCGAGATTACTCTTCGTTCTTTTTTTTCTTTTTCTTCTTTTTTACCATTTTCTTTTCCTTCTTTTTCTCCTTCCGCTTCTGGCAAGTATTGATACGCTTCGAAGTAGTATTATGTGCGCTGCTTGCTATCTTATTCTTTTTTTTTTTTAACTCCAGTAATTTTCTTGTTTGGTTTTTCCGTAATGACGCCACGCATCATGATTTTGTTACCTCTTTTTTGAGTCGATTTTTACATTTTTTTCTGGTTTATCAGTTTCAGTGTGTGTACTTTCTTCCCCTCTCAGGTTCAACTCTGGCGCCCAGTTCGTGTGTATTCCTATTTTCTTTGAGAAGATTCCAATTACTTATTATATCGAGTAATTCTGGACCATTGTTACAGAAGTTTTTCTCATTTTTTTTAAATGATTTCTAATCACTACTTTAATATATGAATATTAATGTGCATCAAAGTATAATTTGCTTAATATAAATATGCACTAAAGTATAATTTGCGTAATATAAATATGCAAAGTATAATTTGCGTAATATAAATATGCAAAATATAATTTGCGAGTATAAATATGCATCAAAGTACAATTTGCGTAATATAAATATGCGTCAAAGTATGATTGTAATATAAATATGCGTCAAAGTAGGATTTGTGTAATATAAATATGCGTCAAAGTAGGATTTGTGTAATATAAATATGCGTCAAAGTATGATTTGTGTAATGTAAATATGGGTCAAAGTATGATTTGTGTATTATAAATATGCGTCAAAGTATGATTTGTGTAATATAAATATGCTTCAAAGTATGATTTGTGTAATATAAATATTCATCAAAGTATAATTTGCGTAATATAAATATGAGTCAAAGTATTATTTTGCATAATTTAAATATACATCAAAGAATGAAAATGAAATTGTCCCGTCACAAAACACGCTCAAACATAACGGATACAACACCCATTACGATGTGCAAATACCCAAATTGAGATAGATTTGCAAAAGCTAAGAGAAAGACTGGAGAAACACATACTATCGCACTAGTAAAATAAATATTTTTTTATGGTTTCATTTTTTTATTTTATTTATATTTTTTATATTTCCTTTTAGTGTTGTATATTTCTTTACAATGTGCGTTTAATATCCTTATTATTATATTATCTATGTTTGCATGTAAGAATAATAGTAAATATAAAAATAATAACTCATGTTTCAATTTTCACTCCAACAAAATGTCTATAGAGGGTTTAAATCTAATATGGGGATATACAATTTTATGTGCGGCCCACGGAGTTATGATGCATTTCCAAAGTGGTCCGCAAGATCATTTGGGTTGGCCAGCCCTGTTCTAGACCATTGTTACAGAAGTCTTTCTCAATTTATTTTTAATGCTTTCTCATCACACTTTTAATATATGAAGCGAAAGTCTTAAGAAGAAAAATAGTTTATCTATGAAAGTTCCAGTTTAATAAGTCAACCACTGGGAGAAACAAAATGGCTGGCCTACCGCTGGAGCGAATCTCCTGAAATTGTAATAATTGTCATGTAAAGTGAAATCATCGCATAAAAGTATTATTGGAATTTATCCTCAAGACTTTCTCTTCTTTTGTAATGCAAGAATAATGAAAGCGCCCGGGGTTATTACATGACAAGCTGTAGTGCAATGATTGATTATTCTAATTACGAGATTAACGAATTTAGAGAGTGCAAGTTTGATGACTGATTTGATCATAATGTATTGAGTAATTTTCTGTGACAATGAATCTCAATTTTTTTACTAATAATTAATTTGTGGAACAGGAGATTTGAATTTTTTTTTTTTTATTTATTTATTTTTTTTTTTTTTTAGAATATTGTAATGTGGGAGTCAATTTAAAATAAAAGAAAAATTGTAGGATGTGTGAGATTTTTTAAGAAATTTATGTTGTAGTAACTTTTCCGCCATACAAATTTAAATGATAGTTAAAAATATTGTCTTTCAATTTTTTTTTTTTTTTTTTGATTTGATTGCATGAAATTTGCATTTTGATAGAAATTTTGTTTCTTGTTAGTATTTTATATATTCATCACACAATTTATAAATTTAATATATTGGATATTCAATATTCACGGAAGTGTTTAGGAATTGTTGTAGTACCTTTTACCATGCAAATTTAAATGATAGTTAAAAAATAATCTTTCAATTTTTTTTTTTCATAATTTGGCAATTTGATATGTGCGTTTTAATAGAATTTTGTTTCTTGCTTGTATTTTTGAATTTTTCATCGATATTCAATATTCAAGGAATTGTTGTAGTAACTTTTCCACCAAACAAATTTAAATGATAGTTGAAAACAATACCTTTTAATTTGAGAATCTGAAATTCGCATTTATAAATTTTGCTTTATATTTGTATTTTATATATTCATCGATATTCAATATTCATGGAAGTGT
Source organism: Caerostris extrusa (assembly GCA_021605095.1). Lineage (NCBI taxonomy): Eukaryota > Metazoa > Arthropoda > Arachnida > Araneae > Araneidae > Caerostris > Caerostris extrusa. The sequence goes on from BPLR01003773.1 coordinate 56,803, forward strand.
TGAGAAATTGTTGCAGTAACTTTTCCACCAATTCAAGAACAATAAATACATTTCAATTTTTTTTTCTTAATTTGACAATCTGAAATTTTTATGTTTGTATTTTGTATATTCATAGTTATTCAATATTCATGTGGAAGTACTTAGAAATTGTTGTAGTAACTTTTTGTCCATGCAAATATAAAGGATATTTAAAAATAATACCTTTTTTTTTTTTTTTTTTTGGCAATCTGAAATTTGCATTTTAATAGGACTTTTGCTTTGTTGTTATTATTTTGTATATTTTCCAATATTCAATATTCATGCAAGTAAATACATGCTTGTAGAATTAAACTAGACGTATCTTTGAGTAGGCGAATTCTCTGTTTTTACCGTGTTGTTTTCCTTCGATTTTTCTCATATTTCATCACCATTGTAGAGTGCATGGAAATTATGAAATAGGCTTACGCATTCATTGCTGCATTATTCATTATTCTTCGGTATATCGAATGAAACGACTTGTTTTCTCTGATCTTTATCTTACACAAGCGATGTCCTCAATCTACCTGGTTCCTCTATTAGAGATTGAAATACTGATAAAAGTTGTGATTTTAAAATAAAATTATTCTAACTAAAAAAATACTGTAGGTATTCTGTTTATTTTCAACAATGAGGGGGAAAAAAATCTGGCCTTATAACAACATTGATGTTTTGTTAAACGGGATGCACTTTGTAAACAATGTAATGTTTAACCTGGATTAATAACTACGCTTAAAAAAAAAAAAAAAAAAAAATAATAATTGCCCCATTTTGGGGATTTTGTAGCACGTTACGAATAAAATGTTAGGAGAATTCGTTGTATTTATAAAAAAAATAGTATGTCCTGAATATATGAAATCATTGTGTAAGTATTTGACCATTAACTCTTAATTGCTATGCATGCAGACATTATTTTTTTTATATATATTTTTTTTTCTTATTTTTATGCAATGAATGAAAAAGGTTTGTTGTTTCTTATTCCACTTGGTAGACAGCAACCAAGTCCAAGAACCCGTGTGGTCTCATGGAAGAACTTTTGGCTAATTAGACAGGGACCTATAATTTAACGTGGATTCTAAACCACTCACAAACATCCATGCCCCCGCCAGGATTCGTATCTGTAGCCTGTGGTTCAAATGCCAGAGCGCTATCTAATTGGCTATCAGTCCGCCATGGAAAAAGAAAGGAAGGTTTTGTTGTTGTGGAGCTTTCGTAGGTAGAAGTCTCATTTGACTCCATGATGCTGAAGAAGGAGGACAATTGAGGGCTTTAAGGAGGAGCTTTCCGGGATGACTTTTAGGGGCAGGACTACTTCGCATTTGCTTATCATATGAGAGAGAACCTAGAAACTTCCCATCAGGTAGTCCGACTAAAGAAGCAAGATACTGAACATTTGGCACCTGGTTTTTTTAAAGCAGTCTATACAACAATGTCGCCAGCGGGTTGTACCTCAGACCTAATGCTCACCAGTGACACACATTGCCACTGAGTCACGAATTGGGTATGAAAAAAGATTTAAAACATTTAATGAAAAAAATTTTTTTAATTTTTTCAGGGGGCCAACTATTGGTTTCATGGCTAGTTGATGAATTGAAGGTACATACATACATATATCAACTAGCAATAATGGGTAAACATAGACATTCGGAAGAAATTTGCGTGTCGAAGGAGTGACAACCGGAAAATTTTCTTACCGACTATGAAATGCTTTGCCTCAGCATCATCCAGTCTCGTCGCTTTTTCAAAACACTTATGCCATGAATTTTTTTCATTTTTTCTCATGACTATTCAATAACTTTTCTTTTTGTGCGACGTGTCCTTTCATGCATGAAATGCATAATACATAGGTTTAAATGCTTTCACAAGTTCTTTTTTTTGCCTTTGGAGTGAGTGATCTTGCGAAGCCTAATGTTGAAGAGTAGGGGAAGAAAAAAGCGCATCTCTTTCGCCGCACTGTTAGATAGGATGTTATTCAAGCTGACTTCAAAACCATTCATTATTAGTCCCACTGACTTGGAAGTGTGCCTAATTTTTTTATTGTTACTATCGACGACAGAAAACTGAGGACATGTGTCCTGTCGGTATGCTTTTAATTGAGATTGTTGCGAAAAAGATATTTTTGTAACTCAGCAATGCTCGCGCCACTGCTTTTAAAAAGAAACCTTGACGGATTTTTGTATATTTTTATTTATATTGCGCAGTGCAGAAATTAGAAATTTTGTCTCTGAGTTGTATAGATTCGTCAACTTAGTTTTAAAGGATTTAATGTATATATTTTTTTTAAAATTAGGTTTATAGATGTTAAAATAAAAAAATTGCGAATGTCTGTTAATGCAAGTATTTCAATGCCTGTATTTGAACATGAAAAGTTTTAAGAAAGGAAATATTTCTTACTTACTTTGTTTTTAAGATATGTGAAATTGTATAATATAAGTTTTATCAACTAATTATTCTTATCAATTAAATTCATTAACTTTTTGGACCAAGCAAACTAATTTTAGAGCATTAATAAACCTTAACTTTTTGGACATTGCAAAGTAAATTCCTCATAGATTTTCAATTTGTAAATAATATATTGAAGCAAGTTTGCTGTGTTATATTTTCTAACAGTTATACCAATTTTGTTATTTTGTCGATTTGTATGAATTTCCCATTGACTATTATACTAAGGAGACAGTAGTAAACTAGATGTGTCAAATTGTATTAAACAATTGATGTATTTTTAAAAATAATCTAATAAAGATTTGATACTTGATCGTATCACAAAAGTATTAAGCTGGTTTCCAAACAATTAAAAAAAATCGTGGAAAATTTCTTTTCATTAAAATTAAATGAAAGTTTGTGAAAACGAAATTATCGATTGACTTCTCAGAAGGAAAACAGGCAAATTTTCTATCTTAAAAATACGCAAAAAAGCAAGAATATCCCAGATCAGCTTCAGTATGAAGTGTGAAAAACTTTTAATAGCTATATAGCCACGACAGTATATTATATTCTGATGTAAAATTAAGCCATACTATATTAGTAAATTATTATCTAACACCAAAGGAAAAGTCTGGAGACAATTGGGATTGATTGGAAAAAATTTAGTGGAAAACTCCCAAAGAGCCTGTTGCCAATTTTAGATTAAGAATTGGACAAGACCGCCTAATCGATCATCTGGCCAAAATTGGGATTGTAAATTCTGATGTATGGGCTTTATGTAATATCTACTTGTTTGCTCGTGAGTGGACTCTAACGTACAACAGAATGGTGATGTGTGTACTCTTTACTGGAAGCATATATTGATCACAAGGGTTTTTATTATGGCGCTTCTAGCTTTTTAACTTTTTTCTCCTTAGAACATTTAACTTTTTTGTTTAGAATGTCTAGTGTTTTCACTTTGTAATTTTGATTCGTTCATATGTTTCTTTTGTTCCTATGATAAGTGACCAAATGTGTATGGATTAAGTTCCAATAAAACCATAGGTAACGACAACATATTCTGATGTAGAATTATTTTTTATCTATAATATGTAGTTTTTTATGAAATTTTCAACTTAGTTTTTGACCTAACAGTCGCCATTTTTCTGATTATTCCTTAATTTTAGAAACCAGTGTATTTTCACTGCAATAAAATGTCAGATAGCATCTGATTGCTGTATAAATTTCATTTGGAATCAAAATTATTATAATTATTATTATTTATTATTTTTTGTGCATAAATAAATCAAAATGTCAACTTCGAATATCAAAATGTTACAATTTCAAGGTACTACATTCAGTCTTAATGTCTTTAAGCTGGATACAAATTGAATTGCAAGTCAGCCTTTAATGTAGCAAGATTCATCAGAATCAAGTTGTAGAAGAAAACGAGAGAAAAGACTTTCATCTTATTCCTTTGAAGGTCTTTGACTGAAAAAGAAACCAACAACTATAAATTTTGTTTTCTCCCGCCTTAATTTTTCGAACCATTTGTGAGCTGCAGACCAGCCCACCGATTCATAGCTTGAATTTTAAAACTCGTCTCCAGGTTTCAAGGTTGTTTATAGACCAGTTGGACCAGAAAGGTCGACTAGAAAAATGGGCTTCCTCCCCCTCCGCCCTACCCTACCTTTTGGCTGGAGACTTAGTTTCTCTTTGCATTGATAGAAGCACTTTTTAGTGTTCTTAGACCAGCAATTACATTGCATAATTTGTTTGAACAACTTTTCTAGAAGGGGAAAAGGACACAGTTGGACAGTTTTCGTGATAATGTTTTAAAGATCTCTTACAGGAGTTAGCCATGGTGCAATTTCGCTTTTAAAACTTTCCCTTTAAAATAATTATACGCAGTATATTATTATAATAGTACTTAAATATTCAAATTGAATTATTTATTCATTTTCAAAAGTAAATGCATATAATTTTTGCACGTACTGGTAGTATGTTATTCAAAATCGAGGTTTAGTGATGATAAAAGTATTGTAAAAGATATCCGTTACAACTTTTTCTTTATTTTTATACAGATTGGCCCATCAGATATTTTTACGAGATAAGATTGTAAACAAAGTATAATAGTACATCTTTCCTTGTTTTTTTCATTTCCTGACTTGAAGATATTTTGTTAAATTTTATTATATTTTTAAATATTTTTATTTTTATTTTTTAATAATAATATTCGACCATTGATAGAAGCACTTTTTAGTGTTCTCAGACCAGCAATTACATTGCATAATTTGTTTGAACAACTTTTCTAGAAAGAAAAGGAGGGAAAAATGAACGAGACACAGTTGGACGGTTTTCGTGATAATGTTTAAAGATCTCTTACAGAAATTAGCCATGATGCAATTTCGCTTTTAAAACTTTCCTTTAAAATAATTATATGCAGATTATTATTATTATATTAGCAGTTAAATATTCAAATTGAAATTGATTCATTTTCTAAAACAATATAAACGTATTTTTTTCGCAGGTACGTGGTAGCTGTTTTACTCAAAATTAATGCTTACTGATATTAAAAGTATTGTAATGGGTATCTTTTACAAATATTTCGTTATACAGATTGGCAATTTCCGTCAAATATTTTTCCGAGATAAGATTGTAAACAAGGTATAATAGTACATCTTTTACTGTCTTTCATTCTCCTGATTTGAAGATATTATGTTAAATTTTATTATATTTTTAAATGTTTTTTTTTAAAGCTAATATTATATGTTGATTAACGTGGTGAAGGAAAAAGGCGATGGTGTAATAGAGTGCTGAAATAAGGTGAGATTTTAAGACCACTTTTAACGTTGAATTATTAAAAAATTTTAAGGTTCTTTTGCTTCTGCCAATTTTGTTTGTAATTAGTTAATAATAGTTTTATTTAATAATCGTCATTTAATAGCAATCATGTACAAAACTACAAAATAATCAATCAATCGTGCAATCATGTACATACGTTATAAATAATCCAGTTTATTTCCATTGCAACGCATTTGAAATGTTTTATTGTTGTGTTTTTGTGAATTTATTTAAATATTTTCGTTGTTCAGGTTGTTGTAAATATATTTTTTGTTGTGAACTATGTTATTTATATAAATATGCATCAAAGTATAATTTGCGTAATATAAATATGCATACAAGTATAATTTGCGTAATATAAATACGCATCAAAAAATATAATTTGTATATATTTGCATCAAAATATGATATAATAATGCATCAAAATATAATTTTTGTAATATCAATATGCATCAAAGTATGGTTTGCGTAATATAAATATGCACCAAAGTATGGTTTGTGTAATATAAATATGCATCAAAGTATATTGTACATAATATAAATTTGCATCAAAGTATATTGTACATAATATAAATATATATCCAAGTATAATTTGTATAATATAAATGTGCATCAAAGTATAATTTGCTATAATAGCTAGCATTTAAAAATTCTTCATTAGGAAATAAATAAAAACAAACATAATCTATGCCCGTTTTGGATTACATGCCAAATATAAAATAAAAGTATTTATTTATTTTTATTTGAGACTCATAACTGAGCGATTAGGACAAGGGGTTTGAACCTAATTGTCTCCAATGTAGTAGCTCTGCTTGTTTCTCCCTGGCTCAGAGATAATGACTTTACCTATACAAATATGCATCAAAGCATAATTTTCATAATATAAATATGCATCAAAATATAATTTGCGCAATATAAAAGTATAATTTTAATATAAATATGCATCAAAGTATGAAATATAAATATGGACCAAAATATAATTTGCGTAATATAAATATGCACTAAAGTATAATTTGCGTAATATAAATATCCATCAAAATATAATTTGCGTAATATAAATATGCGTCAAAGTATAATTTGCGTAATATTAATATGTATCAACGTATAATTTGCATAATATAAATATGCATCAAAGTATAATTTGCTATGAAAGCTAGTATTTAAAAATCTTCATTAAGAAATAAATAAAACAAACATAATCTATGTCTGCTTTGGATTACATGCCAAATACAAAATAAAAGCATTTATTATTTTTATTTGAGACTCTTGAGTGAGCGATTAGGGAAAGGGGTTTCAGCCAAATTGTCTCCAGTGTTGTAGCTCTCCCTGACGCAGAGCTAATGGCTCGTACTCATACAGAGATAAAACCGACTTCTCCTTTTCTGACTTTTCCGTCATCGCTTATCTTATTGTTGAGCCCTTTGGACGACGCTTTCCTTTTGTTTTTCCTCTTTCGAACGCCAAGGCCAACGTGACGTAGTGGAATGGCAGGAAAGACAAGGACACGAACCGCGAACCGGAAATTAATCCATACATGTTTCCTAGAGCCTTTTTTTTTCGAGTCTGAATTGTTGTAACAAGGTGGCAAAAAAAAAATGCACAATAAACTTGTAAAATTCTTTGTAAGTTAATTTGTGTAGTTTGATTAAGTATGCAGTTAGTGTAGGTGTAGAACTTTGCAAATTTTATGTTAGAGTTATCGATGTAAAGTCGATTGTATAGTATAACATCGATATGTTGCAAACATATTGAACATATCGATGTGTTCAAATATATTTGCATAAATTTATTCAACCTATATTTTATGCAACGTGTATTCAGATGCATTGGAAATTTATTGTCAGAAACATAAATTAGCAGTTAGAATTTGTGTAGATTTCTTTAAACAGTATAACATCGATATGTTGAAAACATATTGAGCATATCGATAACAATGTCGATGTGTTCAAATTGATTTGTATCAATCCATTCGACCTGTGATTTATGTGTGACACGTATTGGTTTATTGTAAGAAACGTAAATTAATAGTTAAAATTAGTATAATTTCTTTAAACAGTATTACATCGATATGTTGGAATCACATTGAACTATCGATAATAATATCGATGTGTTCAAATAGATTTGCATAAATCCATTGTATCTGTGTTTTATGAAACGTGTGATACGTATTGCTTTTTTGTCAGAAACGTAAATTAGTTGTTAAAATGTGTGTAGATTTCTTTAAAAGTATAACATCGATATGTTGGAAACATATTAAACATATCGATAATAATCGATAAAAGTATTGGCATCGTTACTGTATATTTTTAAGTTAAACATATGCATGGTAGAAAAAAAGAAAAAAAAAAAAAAAAAAAAAATGCATTATTTTTTTCTTTAACTTAAAAAAATTATTTCATTTAATACCATTAATTTTGCCAATAGTGTCAAAATTTTCTAAAATAAGAGGGGGGAAAATGACGATTACGGCATTAGTTTTAATCGAAAGTTATGGAAAAATGCTTCCTCAATTTTCAGATTATGTACTAAAGTGATAAGAGTTTATCTTTACCATCAGCCTACTGACTTCGATTCAGTTGCATTGTGTCGAAAGTGTAATAAAATGCAATAAATTACTGATTTACTTTTTTTTGACGGTTGACGTATTATTTAGCCCCCTGGGGGCTCCATCTTCGATAGGACAGGCTAAATGCATTTGAAACAATGAAAACTGCCCAGAATATATTTACAAATATAAGAAAATTAACTTACAATCATAAACAAATAAAAGAAATCTTTAAATCATAATTGGATCTTTTAAATCATAATTAGGAACGTAAGAGTCAATCTCCTAGATTGCAGTATTTTCATGATTTATAAGCGTGTTAAAAAATTGAATAGCGATGTGTTTAAGAAAATCTTTTAAAGTGAGAATGTTAATAGGTTTACAGATATCAGAATTGAGCATGAACCATTCAGCGGATAGCAATATGTTGTAAAGTTTCATGCGTTTTTTTAAGTCAGATTTAGCTGCCTAGGACAATACCGGGCAAGCGTACGTGAGAATTGGACGAAGCTAGCAGAATAAAGAATTTTGTTATCCCTGGTCATGGTAGAATTTTTATTCATAAGTGGGTAGAGTTTTCTGAAGGCATTATGAAATTCAGTTTTGGTACAGAAAATATTGTTTCCAAATTAAATGCTGATCCAGAATAACTCCTAAATATTTAGTTTGACTATTGCAAGGGATAGTATTATTGTAGATCATAATCACAGGTTTTTAAAGTTTATGTCCAATAGAGAAGAGAACAATTTCAGTTTTATCTACATTTAAAAAAAAATTTTCCATTTATTGAGAACTTTAAGGTGATTAGTAAGGGTTATAGCTAAGAATTTAGTGTTTTTATTTTTGCAGAGGATTGCAGCAGCATCTGCATAGATAGCAGTTAAGAGTTTAGGATTAGTTGGGATATCGGCAATAAAAATAGGGAACAGAAAAGGTGAAAGTTTACCTTGTGGAGTACCAGCCATAATGTTTTTAATAGAGGAGAGAGTTTTTGTTTACTTTAACAGTAAAAGTTCTATGAGTAAGGTAGGAGCGAACAAGTTTAATCAAGTGAGGAGAAAAGTTGAGAATAATAAGTTTATATAATAATACGTCAATCCAAACTCTGTCGAATGCTTTCTGAACATCAAGAAATACCCCACCCGTGCAATATTTGTTTTGAAAACTTCCAGTTATAAATTCGACAGTTCGCAGTAGTTGATGTGTGATTTATTTTTGTACTGATGCAATAAGTAGGTGGGGTGCCTTGAAACACATTTAATTGCCTTACACAATTTTTATTCCTTTCCAATACTTAATACAGTAGAACCTCTTTAAGTCGAACCTCAATAAGTCGAAAACCTCAAAAACTCGAAAAAAATTTTTTTGTTCCCTTCCCTTCAAGCCCCAAAACCTCCATGACTCGAAATTTCAACCCTCTATATGTCGAAATAATGAGTCAATCCCCACAAGCCATTTAGGTATGTATTTTCCCTCCGTAACTCGGGAAAAAAAAAAAAAAAAAAAAAAAAAAAAAAAAAATTGGACCTCTGTATCTCTAACATTAGCAGTGTTTGATTTTACAACCTTTACAACTCGATAATTTGAAACTAATTATCTCTATAGCTCGAAGAAAAATAAGTTACCGACTTTAAGCATTTGCCAACAATGTAAATCATTGATCCTTAGAAAACAATGTATGAGTATACAGTAAATAGAATAAAAAATTCTATGAAATATTCTTATTATTGCTATTGATTTCATTTGAACTCTAACAAATCAGCATGTTTATTACCTCTGTAACTTGAATTTTTATTTATTTTAGCTCTCTAATTCAAAATAAGTTAGAAAGAATCTAAACCTTTCTACAAGTCGAATATTTCCTTACAAAATCCGCGTAAGTCGAAAACTCTATAACTCAAATTATTTGGCGTCTGTACTACAAAAACTTCACGTTCTATTCGAATGCAGTACACCGCTGATAAGAATCCTTTGGGTACGAATTTCGCCGTGAACGAATCAAAACAGTGGAGCGCAACCAGGTCAAAACACGTCGTGACGTCACCCGCATAGCAACAGAAGACCTGGCCCCCGCCCCTCCGACTGTGACGTCAGTAGACGTCGATTTCCCGCCGATCCACGTGGAGTCTGGTTGGTCGTCTTATCCGGAAGGGGTAAGCCTTCGATTCGGATGCCGATGGTATGACGTTAAGCTCGCAGCGGTGATCCGATTTGGGCGCTTACATAGTGTCCGCTGTTGCAGTTATTTTGTTTCAATTGGAAGTTTTTTGCTATTTAAAGATTTTTAGTTGATGTAGGAAAAGATTAATTTTAGCTTATACACATTTTTTTTTTAAAATCCCTTATACGATATGTAATAAAGTTTTTTGTTGTTGTTTATTATGTAATTAATTTCCATTACGTTTTTTTTTTTTTTTTTTTTTTTTTTCATTTACATCTAAAAGTATGGACTTATTTTGCATAAAGCTAATTTATTATATTATTATTATTATATTAAATATTATTTATTATTATTATTAAAGCTAAAAATTTTTCATTTTTATATTCCAAATACAAATGTAGTAATTTTTTCTATTTTTCCTTTTTTTTTTTTTTTTTTTTTTTTTTAAATTTCTTTTACCTTTTTCGTAAGCATCAGTTCTGGCTTAATTAAAAGTAAAGTGAAATAAACTAATTTTTTGTGATTTTTTTTCCTCGTTTCTCTTAATATATTAGTAAAAAAAAGTCAGATAAAATCATTTATTATTGAAAAGAATTTTACTGATTGAAATATTATTCATTGCCGTAATGATTATTTTTTGATGCCTTATTATAACCTTCGTTGAAAAATTAAAAAAAAAAAAAAAAATTTTTTTGTCGACGAATTCTAATATATATATATATATATATATATATATAAGCCTTTAAATTAAAATGAACTGTTATAAAATCGAAGTCTCGAATTTTTATTTGCCTTACAACTAATATAAATCAGAAATTTTAACACCACTTTTCTTGCGAAAAGTTAATGAAAAAATTCCTTAGAGTTTTTATCAATTAAACATTGTGTAATAATTATATACGTTATTAATTTTCTGTTTTCTATTTGTGTTTGCTATGTGTTGTTTAAGCTTAAATTTTATGAAACAATTATTTAGGGTCGAAATCTTAATTAATCTAACTCATTTATTTTTCGATTGAATTTTTTTTTTTGTTATTCACCTCTATTACAGCGAAATTCTAGCAGATTCCCCAAGTAGACCGACTGCTATTCCCGTAAGAGGTTAATGTGTAATTGGGAATTGTCTTCTGATATGTAGGGGAACGTTTAGAAATTGCCCATATTTACATGTCGTTAGAAATCCAATCAGTGCAGGAAGTTGGGAAATCTGGACAGTACTACAGTGTATGCAAGAGACAGTGTCTCGATTCTCACTAAGTATACTCGTTTTTCAGTGAGTATTGTGCACAAGACCGGCTTAACCCACGTTGGGGGCCCTAGACATTTTTTTTTTCTTCTTATCGGGCACCCCTCGCTGTCTCCAAGATATAGAACACACAAATATAAAACAATAAATAAAGCAAAAATAAGTAATGTTAAAACTAAAACAAATCTTATATAAATTTTTATTAATAATAAATATGTAATAAACAAAAATTATAGTTTTTTTTAACAGTTTGTTTATAAATTTAATAAAATTAAAAATTTATTTTATTAAATGTTTGAATTTTCTTTTCGTATGAGATAAAATATGAAACACTCTACTTGTATACGAGTTGTTACCCCTATTTGCGTTACTGAAAATAGTGATAGCCTCCTACTACTACACTACACCACACCACACCACACCACATCGCATCACTTTGTCTAGAGCTGAGTTGTCCCTTTACAGTTTGGGAATGATGTGGGTGAGAAGTTTGATTAGGTTCCGTGACGCTTTTACGTCCTATGAGACCGGGACCTACAGCTAAAAGTGAATTCCGAACCACTACAAACATCCATGCATTGACGGGATTGGAACCCGAAACTTGTGGTATCAAAGTGATAGCAAGCCAACGAATATTTTAATTTTTACACTTTCCCACATAAACACGCGTTCTTTACTACTGGAACATGAATTCAGCTAGGCAATATTTAGCCACTAATTTATTTACTAATTTGGAACACTTTTTTTATCAGATGTTTATCCCTGTCCTCCATACTTATTTATTGTTTTACTCCTATTTGTTTTACTGGCCACTAACCACGCTCGCTGAAGGCATTGCATAAGTTTCCTTCCTCTGAGACAACTCCTACTCCTACTACTACCGACTACTACTACTACGAGCGCAGCTCTGTGTAAGTCTTCCCGCCACCTGTCTCAACAGTGTAGGTTTCCCACAATGCGGCCGGCACGTGGATTGAATCAAAATCGAAGGGGGAATCGAGTACAATGAACAATGGGAATCGAAATGCGGGAACAGTTTACTTTTCGCAGTGACAGTGCCACCTAGAGGGCATACTATACGAGGAGGCTTTTCTTCTTATATTCTCTGCTCAGTAAAAAAGCACGCCTCTTCTTTATGGCACGTTAAAGAATGAGTTTCGAATTTATTAAATCTTTTAGTTTTTTGTGCCTGTTTTTTGTGCGATAATTTCATAGCTGAAACGAAATGTTAAATAAGAATGATATGATATTATATGATAAAAATTAAAATTTTATTATGATATAAAATATAATGATAAAAAATTAATATTTTATTTTGAGATAAAATATGATGATAAAAAATTAAAAATTATAAAAAATATTATATAAAAAGATTAATTTTTATTGATGATTTTATGATAAAAATCATGACGATGATAAATTAATATTTAATTAGATTCGTTTTTTTTTTTTTGTAATTTTTAATTTATTTTTAATCAAAAGTTTCGTAAATAGTAAATTATTATTATCATAAATATTATTAAATTAAATTATAGCAAATTACTATTTTTACTATCACTATATTACATTGCTAGTGTTAATTTATAAACTATTATTATTAGAATAATTTAATAAAAATTACATTTGAGAAGTTTTTGTAAACATTGTTAATTACTTTTGAATCTTTAAATCTTTGCATTTTATTATGATGAAATATATTCCTTTTTTATAATTTTTAATTAGAAATGTCGTAGATATTAAAATACTATTATTTCCTATATATTACTCTATTACATTGCTGGTGTTAATTTATAAACTATTATCTAACTTAATTTACAAATTAAGAACGAACTATTATACAATATAGTTTCATGAAGGCCACCAGCCTAAAAAATTATTTTGCTACTTTTTTTTTAAATTTACTTTTGCTTAACGGGGACAATACCTAATAACAATGTTTAGAGACAGATTAAGATCGAATATTTAATTTATATTTTTTATTTAATATTTAATTAAATTTCAGTGCAAGTTCAAATCATTTTGTAATCGAACAGTGGCATCAACAATATTATGTAGCTGGCACTGAATTTTAGATGATTTAAATGAAAGTTTTTAATTAAGAAAGGGCAATTCATTGTAGCTTGAATTTGAAATTGTGTTTTTATTTTCTGTAGAAAAATTCTTCACAAGAAGTTTCAAATTATGATAATTACGTATCGAAAAGTGAACATGTTCTTAAAAGGATCATTCAATGTTATGATTAGATAGATTCTTTAAAACTATGCCAACCGCATATTCATAAAATATACCAGTAATAAATTTCATACATTATTGTGGTTTGTCAGTTTTTTCTACTGTTACTTTAATGGCAATCCTGCAATTGCGGTTAGGATACTCATAAATTTTTCCTTTTTTTTATAAATTAAGTGCGTTTTATTTTATGATTTAAGTGAATAATAATTTATACGGAATGATTTATAAGTGAGTACAAATTTATTTAAATTATGCCATTTATTTAGTAATATTTTGATTATAACGTAAATGATGATGATTTAAGATATATTATGAGGATAATTTGCACAAAAATTGAAACGTAGTTGAGGTTTGTACTCCGTTCTACTATTTCCCAAGGAGTTCAAGGTCAAATGAACTTTTAAAAATTTGGAAGAAAAGCATTGCTGCATGTGTGTGTTTGTTGGTTTTTGTAACGTTTGTTTTAATCTTAATTTAATATTTTTTTACACGTGACGAATTTATCTAAAAACTTTAAATTAAACTTGAAAAAGTATGTTTTGCAACATAAAAATCGAATGCAAGTTAAATTAATATAAACTTGTAAATAAATAATTATTTCAATTAAACTTTTTTTAATGAAGTGAGATTTAGATAATAATAATAACTCATTATGTTTAAATTTTTCACACCAAAAATGTCTAGTGGGTCTAAATATAATAGGGGGATATATAATTTTATAGGCGGCCCGCGGAATTAGGATGCATTTCCAAAGTGGGCCGCGAGATCATTTGATTGGCCACCCCTGACTTAAGATGAGATTTTGTAACTTAAAAGAATGGCTTAACAGATTTAATAAAATATATTTAAAAGGTGCTTAGTTAGTGGCAATAGTAATGGGCTAATAAATAAATTAAATTGAAAACAGATTCTTTTTATTATTTTTAAAAAAAAAACAGGATAAATCTTTAAAGGAACAGAATGACTAAATGGACTTTTTAAACGATCTCATTTAAAAAGCTTCCATTTATCTTTATCCTACTTTTGAACAACAATAAAAGAAAGAAAAAAAGTGATAGACAGCAAGCACTTTACTTAAACCTGTAGACAGCGGAGGATGTTAAACCGTGTCTCATTATGCATGCCGTGAAGATATTTGATCAGCTGTTGTGGTGAAGAAGCATGTGGTCTGGTTCTTTGATATTGTTAATTTTCATTGACGGAAATGCTGGCGCATCTATAGAATCGACCTTGCGACCTTTGGCTGCCATGCGATCGATGCATTCGATACTACAGGAACCGAGGTGGACTGGAGAGGTTCACTACACCAAATTAATGAAATACTTATTAGATACAGAGATGCCAGCCAAAACATTTTCCCCACTTTTAAGTCAGGTTTTTTTTTTATATCCCGACTCTTTCATACTTTTAATTTTAAATTACTTTTTTTTTAATACAATGAATTTACTAATGTATTTTGAAGAATGTGGGAATAAATTCTGTGACTTTTATTGAGCACCTATAAAAGCAGTTTTGCACAATAAACTAGATTTTGCAATTTTAAAGGTGTGGTACTTACACAGCAAAATGCTTTTTGCAACTTTAAGGGGGTAGTAGTATTTGCAGAAGAAAATGCTTTTTGTAATTTTAAAGGTGTAGTACTTGTACTAAAACTAAACGATACTAAAGCTACAGGAACAGAGGGAAAAAGGAAAGGTCCATTACACCAGATTAATGAAATGCTTATTAGAGTCAGAGATGGGGAGCCAGTCAAAACATTTTCCAACTTTTGAGTCGGATTTTTTTATCATAATTTTAATTTCATCTGCTATGAATTTACTAATGGATTTAGAAGAATGTGTGAAATAAATTCAGAGATTTTTATGAAAGTCCTAGAAACTAGATTTTGCAACTTTAAAAGTATGGTACTTGCACAACAGAATATTTTTTACAACTTTAAAAGTGTAGAATTTGCCCAACAGAATACTTTTTGCAAGTTTAAAGGTGTAGTAGTATTTCTGCAATTTTAAAAGTGTTGTAGTATTTTCACATCAAATACCTTTTGCTACTTTTAAAGGTGTAGTATTTGCACAACAAAATGCCATTAGCAACTTAAAAGTGTAGTATTTGCACTAAAACTAAACGATACCGAAGCTACAGGAACCGAGGTGGACTGGAACGGTCCACTACACCAGATTAATGAAATACTTATTAGATTCAGAGATGGGGAGCCAGCCAACTTTTGAGTCGGATTTTTTTATCTCGACTTTTTCTGTAATTTTAATTTTATGTACTAATGGATTTAGAAGATTTTGTGAAAAAAATTCAATGACTTTTATTGGACTCATATATGTATCTATAAAAGCAGTTTTTGAACAATAAAATACTTTTTGCCACTTTAAAGATATAGTATTTGCACAACAAGATGCTTTTTGCGATTTTAAAGGTGTAGTATTTGTACAACGAAATACTTTTTTCCAACTTTAAAAGTGTAGTATTTTCAGAACATAATACTTTTTGCAACTTAAAGGTGTAGTATTTGCACAACAAGATGCTTTTTGCAATTTTAAAGGTGTAGTATTTGCACAACAAGATGCTTTTTGGCAATTTTAAAGGTGTAGTATTTGCATTCATTTAAACACATTCTTCTTTTTAAATTTCTTTAAAAAATACTTATAACCGTAATTTTTTAAACTCCTTTTTTTTATATCTTAAAAATATTCATTTACTTTTTTATTTGTTAATATTTAAATTATTTGTTTTGATTATTATGCAGTACAAGCGGACTGCAAGATCTTAATTGGAGAAAAAAAAGTTTTATTATTGTAGGTTAACATTATTTTCTTGTGTGAGGTCCCCCCCTTCCCATGAACAACAACAACAAAAATAAATAAAATGAATCACTTAAAAAAATGCACGTTTCTGTAAATGTTGAAAAATCATAAATAATCTGAAAATGAAATGTTTATTCTTTTGGATTTTTCAAAAGTGAAAATGGTCATTAAATTTTATGTATATAATTTCTTCTGCCCAAAATAGTTTAGAAAATTGCATGTAGTAGTATTTTATATTCTCTTGAAAACTTTATTTTTTAAATAGTCATAATATTAATGAATTTGAACTTTTTAACTTCTGAATCACTTTTATCATCATTGAATTATTCTTTTGTAAGGTTTATACAAATCAGTAACAAGTTTCAGTATCAGTAAAAGTTCTACAAAAATAATGCGGATGGATAATTATCTGATGCCAATATTCCTTTTTATCAAGCAATTTACTTGCTGATAAATTGTCTTACAATGCTTATTTTGTTAATAGCTTTTTTAAAAAAATTTTCAGATAAATAAAAATTTGGTCGATGGAGAAAATATTTTTAGTTTTTGAATTAAGGTGGTGTTGAAGTTTCCAGCAGAGTTCAGTGCATTTCATGTTAGTCATCTAAGTCGCCATCAGTGTGGTTTAAACTTCGATGTAACAGTTTCATCACAATTTAATGTTCTGAAACACGACAAGAAATAATTAACCTCCTTCCTTTGTGTTCCAATCACAGTGATGACATCTCGATGCTCTTGCGTCGTATGTTTATCACCGTTGCTTGATGTTCGATTTGATTGGCGTGTGTTATTGGCAGAGCCATGGAGAGATGTGATCCGAGATTCTTGTACAGTAAGCTTTCTGGTTAATTGGATCATTTATGCATAATGTTATCGGTTAATATAATATTAATATAGATAATTAAATTATCTGATTAATTGAATCATTTAAAAGTAATTCAATTAATTATTAATTGAATTATTTTTATTATTTTATTTAAAAAGGGATTGTATCTCTCCCCATATTATTTAGCGACCTGGTTACCAGTTGGATCCTGGCGATGCCATGGATGATTGTGAGTGGTTCGGAATCCACTTAAACTGTAGGTCCCGGTCTGTTTAGCCCTCGTGTGCACAAGATGACCGTAGAGTGACAAACCAAACCAAATCAGATCCCAATGTTATTTTTACGTTTTATTTCTTTTCGTTAAGTTTTAGCTGTAGGCTTTTTTTGTTGTATAATCGGGGGTGGACGAAATTAGTATCCGTCGTGTCACTTTTGGGTTTTTCTAGTCTTGAAAAATTCAACGGAGTCAGACTTCTATCTACAGGCTCCATCACTACAGAAGCTTCCCCCTTTCTCTTCAACCATGTGTTCATACGGGTTCGCGGGCTTGGTCTAGATATCTATCAAGTGGGATAAGACAACGACAACAACATATATTAATAGATCTGTAATCATATCAGAGCAATTTTTAAATTTCCAGTCCTGGTGCATCGCATTATTGAGTTATTATAGAAGCCACCAGGGTGTGCAACCTCTAAAATATTTCAGGATGGCACGTCTTCCTAGTGGTTTGGTTTGTCGCTTTACGGTCTTTTTGCACGGGATGCTACAATTTAGCATGGTTTCAGAACCACTCACAAACATCGATGTTATCGCCCTGATTTGAACCTTAAATCTGTGGTGCTAAAGGGCAGAATGCTGGACAATTGGCCATCATGCCGCCCTTCCTTAGTAACTGCCCTACATTTTCGTGTCCTATTAGATGAAAATTTGAAAATTCAGATTTAAGGAACGTGGTTTTTGATATGAAATTCTCATATTTATCCAACGACTTTAGAAGTTATGACCATTTTACACTCCCCAGCGGTATTCAGCTTACATGTCAGCTAATGTATGCACGTGAATTGCTGATTTTTAATCTTTCAGACTTTTTCATATTGTTTATGCCCTAAGAAATACGATTTTAAAATTGAAGATGTATATCACATTAAGAAAATTGTATTTGTCCAGGTAACTTAAATAATTATCGAATAAGATTTTACTTTTGAATTAAACAATGTCCTGCGTGCCGTGGAAATAGCATGCATCATCCGGAAGCTGTCTGCAGACCATGACGTAGACACGACGTCGTCAAGCTCGCTGCTAATGCCGTCTGTCAACGCATGCAAAAAGCTTGTAGAACTAATCTGTTTCACACGGGCAGCCAGATAAAAGGACTTAGGATCAAAATAGCTGACTTCCTTAATTGTACTGGTTTGTCGTGCAGAAAATAATTTGTAGGGTTTTTATTTATTAGTATTTGTGTTTGTAAAATTATCGAAAATTAAATTTGAGTCGAAAGTGTTTTTGGAAATATTAAGCCAAGATGGATTTGGAAGAAAGGATAAGGATAATAATTATAAGACAAGGATAATAAGGAAGATGGATTTAGAAAAAATTACGTCCATACACTTTTTTTGTTGTTTTTTTCGTGTTTGGATCATTTTTTTTTAAATATAATTTTATACAAGAAAAACTCAATTTGTAAACATTTTCTTCCAACATTTTTTCCAACATTTTTTTTTTCTCTTTTAAGCAAATCTTACTTCTAAAATCCATAGGGAAAATAAATAATTAAATAAATTTATATATATTTTTTTTTTTTTTGCGTCATTAATGTATTTTTAGATTCTTCACAAAAATTTATTTAAAAAAATCTGCAAAATCTTAATTAACTCTGACATAATATATATTTTAAAAAAAAAAAGCTTATTATCATTATTATTATTTTGAGATTTAACCTAAATTTCGTTTCAGTGAATTAAATAAAATATTTATTTTTAGATAACAAAATAAATTATTCATAAATAAACACAAAATTTAATAATACATTCATAAAAAATTAGACCCCCAAAAAAAAAAAAAAAAAAAATCACAGAATTTAAATTAACTCTGATATAATATATATTTTTAAAAGAGTATTATTATTATTTGAAATTTTATCCTAAATTTTGTTTTAGTGAATAAATAAAACATTTATTTTTAAATAAGCAAAATAATTTATTTTTAAAGAAAAAAATAATTTATTTTTAAAAAAAAATAATTTATTTTTAAAGAAAAAAAAAATAATTTATTCATAAAATAAACCTACTAAATTTAAAGTATCGATTTAAAAGTGTGAATGTTTTCTTGTATATTAAAAATTTTATATAATATCAACAATAAATGTATTTTCACACTAATATTTTTAAGTGTACATAATTATTGAGAGGGAAAATAATAATGTTGTTAAAATACCACAACTTTGGTTTTGTGAACTGGCCTTTTTTTTTTTTTGGGGGGATTTTAATGCCCTACAGATTCATAGTTACGGCCCACACGTTTAGCAATCTTAATATTTAACATCGTACAATATTTTTATGACATCTACAACAGGTCTCTAATTGTACTGGATTTTTAATTTAAATTCTAAATTTTTTTTTTTTTTTTTACCATATACGAACCTTAAGCAGCCTATTAATAATCGTAAATTTTATATATGAATTAAGATGAAGAGATTAAGGAATCCCCATTGGTACTTCGTAAGCGTTACGCCAATTGCCAGCTGTTAAAAAAAAAAAAAAAAAAAATATATATATATATATATTTGCAGTCACAAAATTATTTTAACTTTCTTCAATTTCTTTCTCTTAACTTAATAGTTCTCATAATTACATTAACAGCTAGACATAATTTTATTTTTCAAAACAGACCTCCATTTTCTATTGCAAAGAGCAAAAACAACAAAAACAAAGTATCATGTTCCCAGCCAATGTAACGACTTCAACGGATTAAAAGTTGCCAACTCGAGAGACAGAGAGAGAGAGAGAGAGGACCTTGAGAGTGGCGACCCCGCGAAGGCTGGCGCAGAAGGGGTGCCGTGGCGCCTCGTTGCCATGGAAACCGGCTCCATCGGCGTCGTGTCGTGTTTCGGGATGTAAAAAACTTTTTCAGGTTGAACGAGCGCGTCGCGTCAGGTACAGCCGCAACCCATTAGGCTCTGCGTTTGCTTTTTCGTATGCGTGTGTGCTCGGACGATGCTTGTGCCCCCTTTTTTTTATTTTTAAATCCTTGTCGGTCTTGTTAATAGAGGCGTGCAGTGATTTGAGCACGCATACATGAGATTGATTGGAGACGTCTTGTTTACATGTGTTTTGTCTATTAACAAAAATAAAGGATAAAAAAAAATTGACTAAAATCAATTGAATCGCGTTCAATTGAACGTTTTGACTGTTATGTATTAACTTTATATTAGGTTCAGTAAACCAGAAGAAAATTGAAAAACAATAAATATACAAGAAAGTAATAATAAAAGGCCGCATATATTGTTCACGTGCTAAAATGTGATATTGGTAACAGCAATTCTGTGCACCAGAAAAAATTTAGAAGAACACTAAATATACGAGAAAGTAATATTAAAATCTACATATATATCGCTCACATTCTAAAATGTGATGACAAAATGTCAATTTCTTTATCGATGGAGAGGCAGCCCTGGTGATCAATTGGCTAGCTCTCTGGGATTTGTACCATCGACTTCAGGTTCGAATGCTGCTGGTGGTGGTATAAATCTTTGTGAGTAGTTCGTAATCCACGTTAAACTGTAGATCCCCATCTAATTAGCCCAAAGTGTTCAAAAAATGACCGTAGAGTGACAAACCAAACCAAACCAAACCAAATCAAGAATGAAGTTAAGTTTGTTTGAGGATAAAACTGATTAATTTGTTTGATTATTAAATATTTACTTTTATATTGGTAACAGCAGTTAAGTGTGCCAGAAACAAATTTGAAATAAGAAACAACAATAAATGCACAATAATAATAAAAATCCACGTATATCGTTCACATGCTGAAATATGATGACAAAATTTCCAGTTTTTCTACTGATGGCCAATTGCTGGCTAGCACTCTGGCCTTTGGTACCACAGGTTTCAAGTTGAATTTTTGATTTTTTAATTGTGGCTTATAAATGGTCTATGAGATGTTATTTATGCCAGATGATGAATGAAATATGATAAATATATTTGACTAATAATTTAAATAATATAACTTTTTGTTATGTGATATTTTAACATAGTAAACCGTGATGTAAATATTCAACCATCTGTTATTTTGACGTGGTTAAACATTTATATTTACTTAGGATGATGATAAAGGAATGAAGTTTAAAAGATGGCACCTTTGCAGAAAATCTTTGTTTCTATTTAATGTCAATAAAGTTTTTGAAAGTGCACATTTAATAATATTAAGTCAGGGTTATAAGACGTTACGAAAATTAGTTAAATGATGGCTTTTGAGGACAAAATCTGTATTGCAACGTGACTCAAATCGGTTTATTAAAAAGAGTCGGCCAGTATTTACCTGGGATCCACAGTTTATTAATGCAAGCATGTTTTAAGTAAGCATAACTCTTCTGGGAGTGGCGGCCTGACGCCAATTGACTAGCGCTCTAGCTTTTGATACCATGAACTTCAGGTTCCAATCTGGCGGTGGCATGAATGTTTGTGAGTGGTTCGGAATCCACTTTAAACTGCCTAAAGTGTGCACAAAATGACGGTAGAGCGACAAACCAACAAAATCAATAATGAAGTTTTATCAAAGTTTGTAAAGAGGAAAATATTAATTAATTTGTTTATTTACTTTATATTAGTAACAGCAATGTAGTAAACAAGAATAAATTAGAAAAACAATGAATATACAAGAAAATAATAATAAAATTTGCATATATCGTTCACATGCTAAAAAATGTCAAAATATCCAATTTCTGCATCGATGAGAGAGAGCATTCACCACGATCATTGACAAAGATCTCGTCATATATAATCTTATATATCACAAACTCAAAACCCCTCACAAAATTTATTAACGTACAATTAGAAGATTTGCTGTAATGAAAATGGAAACAAAGAAATTTTTAAATAATAATCATATTAATGTTTATGTATACATACATGTGAATGGCAGTCTAATTATTTAAAACAATTCACCAACCGTTCATATGCTAATACAAATGTAAAAACTTGTAATGCTTAACGTATATATAAATCTCATTTGCAATTGAATTTAATAATTCAGATTTCAACAAGTTCAAGGAAATAATGTCAATGTGTCACAATACCACAATGAAATAACGAACATCTTTTTAAACTGAACTATCCAACAATATAAGTAAAGGATATTGACATTTTTTTTCCTAGTGATGATGACTTAAAATCCACCATCCTCTATTAATTCCATACTCCATTACTAGTCTAAATAGAGAGTTATACACTTTCACCATATTTTTGTAGTGTAAAATAATGCCCAAGTCCCATATGGCAAAGAGATATTCAGAATTGAGCACCACAAGTGGAGAAGTCTTCCCAGAAATTTCATTCCAGTTAGAGAAGTTCTCAGTGTTTAAGAATGGACGACACCCCATTGTTACTCGGCGGATCGTGTCCCGCATACCAACTGCCCCCATCCTATTGGGCAGAATTTCCTGTCAAAGCCGCTGCTCATTGGAGGGATGGCCGCAAATTTGATTCTCAAACGAATGACCAGCGTCTTCTTCTTTTTTATGATTCAAGGACTCGAAGAATGAGCAATGGCCACCCTTCTTCTGTGCACGTTACTTCTACCCTACTTGTTTCCATCACCCAAAAGTTCCCTCTTTGTATGCGCCGCCGATAATTCGCCGCAGGGCCGCACCAGACCATTTTTTTTATTTCCGAGGGGTAAGAAAATTGAGAAATCATAAAATGGTTGGCGCATCAAAATGGTGTGGATGATTTTTTTTTTTCACTTTCAGAATGGAGTGGTTTTAATATATTGAGTTTTTATTTTTTTATACCAGACATGGTCGAATGAAGATGAGGATAAGAGAAGGTCGAATTTATCCAAGTTTTTTTGGTTTTTATTTTTTAAATTAAAGATTATAGCATATCAGCATTGAGTAGTTTAGTTTGTTTCAGGATAATTTAAAATATCTTGTTTAATTGTTAGGATGTCATTTTTAATGGTTAAAATAAATGACAGAATTAACGTTTAAAATTGTATAGCAGTTTTGCTCACTCGAGCTTTATGCATGCTACTAACAATCAACAATAAAAAGAAACACCTTTTCATTTGTACTGACCGAAGAAGGAGGCATATGATAGGTTGTCAGGAGCGTCTTCTGTCAGGAAAAAGGTTAATGATTGGTTGTAGAAAGGTCTTCTGCCATTTTATGATCCATTGAGACATCCCAATTCGGCGCTACCAAGTTAGCCATTTGTTTCAAGTTATGTTTTTGCATGTGACAAGCATCGTTATACATATTAATATTATTATGATTCAACGGTCATGGGAAAAACTTAGAAAGATGGTACTTTTGGTTCAAATAGTGGTACATGGTACTATGTGGTTACTAAAACATGCATTTTTTTTTTTTTGTATAGGAATGTAGGGTGGGAAGTGGCACGTTGAGGCCTTAACACACACACGCTCAAAGAGATATGACAAGGAAAACACTGTTTATTGACAACATTACTGCAAAGTGCTTCTATGAATCAATGTTTACAATAAATGCTCAACATTGTAACCACCAACAGTAATACATGCGTCAAAAGAAGTAATTGGCGAACAGTTTCAAAGATGCCAGTCTCATTGGCTTGTCGAACAGCAAGGTACTCCATTGAGACAACTGGAATCTCGCAAATGAAAATACAGTTACGAACACACTGTAAGAATTAAATTGCGGATTTGAAGTGCAGGGACTTAAAACTCGTCACGTGATGGGTATTAGTTGCTGAATTGTGACTGGTTGCTGTACACCATTTCTTATGCGATGGTTGTAGGCTCCGACCACCCAATGGCTCCATTTGTTTGTGATAACATAGAATTGGTACATCTGCTCCTTTTGAATAACCTTTGTAATAATTTAGTAGGAAAATCTCTGTTTATGTCATGTAAGACCGTTGAATTGAGAGTTGTAAGTTGGTTAAATCTGTAGATATTTCAAATTTACAAAGTTAAAATTTAAAACAAAAAGGACTACAGAATTATTTAAAATGAAGAAGAAGATTGCCCAATTCTACGTTTGTCGCCTAGAAATGGTGCTCACGTTGAATGCATAAAATAACTTTGAATTTTCCTCTATCCATTGATGAGCAAATATATTGCGCCATCCTTGCCCTTTCATTCAAATAAAAATTTCAAATCTGCATTTATTGATGTGTACTATGTGGTGCCATCTTTGCCCCTTTCAATGTAAATAAAAATTTAAAATCAGCATCCATTGATGTGTACTGTGGCGCTATCCTTGCTTCTTTCATTGTCAGTAATAATTTAAAATTTTCTCTTTCATTTTGAATAACCCTGTATGTTAGAAATCTTTGATATATTTAAAATTCTATAGTGTTATTAAAACATAATTCACAAAAAATAGTTTATTTCAATGTCACTGAAAATTATTCTTATGAACTTCAGTTCCTTAATGCTTCGAAATTAAGAATGTTGAAAGAAACTGGATAAAAAAACCCACTTAAACTTTATATTTGAATTATAAAAGAAAGCCAACTTGTGTTTTGGTATGTAGAGATGTTTGTTGTATACAAAAACTTCTCAAGATCTGTCCTCAATCAAATACTAAAAGCAGGAAACACTTATTAGAGAAATAATTTATCGCGCGTTTCTCCTGCATTTTATGTCAAGTCAAAGATCAATCCATTTTTATGTAGCATTTATCTTCCCTATAAATCAGAGCCTGTTCCGCTTAAATTGTGGCGCGTTCACTGTATGACCTCTCTCTGTGCCCAATTCTTCCAGTCGGTCGCCAAGTCGTCCTTGTGAAGGGTGAGCCGCAGAGTAGGTGAAGGACCAGCACTGCTTCAAGAATGCGGGACTCGTTTTGGCTTTAATAACATGTTGTTCCACCAAGTCGCCTGTGATCAGTCGGTTTTGGTTGTTAGTTAGTAATTCTGTTTCCAAAAAACATTTTTCGGAGTTAATAACTGGAGAATAAAACATCCCATTAACCAGCTAGTATAGCTTCTCATTAAATGAAAAAAAATAAAGATCGATTAGGTGAAACCTGCTGTCATTATTTTCGTGGTAATGTAGTATGTTTTTAATGCGATCGACTTCGGTATTTTTCTGCTTACTACTTGTGGATTAAAAGATATCATTAAATAAATAAAATAAAACAAAAATATTTTGTAAAATTTTTATTAATTGAAATAAAAAAAAAAAAAAAATGAAAGGGAATTATAGTGTGGAATATTTTTTTTTTTCCAAAAAAAAAAAAGGAAAATGTGGATGAAGGATTATTTAAAAAAAAAAAAAAAATGCTTTGTCATGTGAGAAGTGTCTATTGGATAACGATAAATAAAATACCCTCATACTTTTCTTAATGTAATATAATATAATGCGATAATGTAATATGATATGATAATGTAATATATTTTTAACGCGATTTTCTATCAACTTCGTGATTCTTCTGCGGCCTGATGGTCAATTGGTTAGCGCTCTGGCCTTCGGTACCACAGTCTCCAGGTTCGAATTATGGAGGGGGAATGGATGTTTGTGAGTGCTTCGGAATCCATTTTAAACGGTAGGTCCCGGCTGTTTAGCATATGCACAAGATGACCGTAGAGTGACAAACCAAACCAAACCAAACCTGTCGTGATTCTTCTACTTACTACCTGTGAATTAAGAGATTACAACTTTGCAGCCATCAGGGCATAATCATTAAAATTTCAGATCATTTAACTTCAGCAACAATATCTGAGTAACAGTTTTTATTACCTTTCGTCCCCTTATGACAAATTTGGCACAAGATGTGGTGTTGATGTAAAAATGGAGCATTGCTCGTTTCCTCTGCAGCCGTCAGGGCATATTCATTAAAATATAACATCAACAACAATATCTGAGTAACAGTTTTCTTACCTCTTCGTTCATATATGACTAGTTTTGTACAAGATATAGTGTTGATGTATGAATGGAGCATTGCTCGTTGCCTCTGCAGCCATCAGGACATAAACTCATGTTTGTGAAATTTGCAACACCATGAAGGACTTACGCGAGTGAGCTGAAAATTTTCAGGAAATGCAAATTAGCGCATGATATGCAAATGATTAGAATTTCAAAACCGTAGCGCATGCGTATACTGAGCAGTGCCCTCTGAACGGCGGATGGATCGAATAAATAGACGGCTGTAGCGAGGCGTGTAGCATGGTTATCGGTGGTTATCTGCTAGTGGTAAACGTTAGCTCAATCGTTACTTATGCCTCTTCGACGAAAGAGAGCAGATTTCAACAACTTACAGAGTTTGAACGGTGGAGAATCATCGGCCTTCGTGAAGCTGGATTGTCTTATCGTGCAGTAGACGCTCGTGTGCAGCGTAACAGCAGCACAAAGATGCGTCTTTGGAAGCAGTGGACGGACGAGTGTCGGACAACTCGGAAATCCGGGAGTGGACCCCGAAATGTGACGTCAGCTCGCGATGATAGACACCTGGTCCGCATGGCGCTGATGGACCGTACAGCTTCCTCTAGACAATTGGCAGCACAGTGGTCAATAGCTACAGGCGTTTCATTGTGTGCTTCATCAATTCGTAGACGTCTGCTGCAGCGTGGACTACGCGCAAGGACTCCTTTATACAAGATCCCTCTCACACTAAACCATCGCCGCCTGCGGCTACAATGGGCCGCACAGCATAGTGACTGCCGTGCTGATTGGCAGCATGTCGTGTTTTGTGACGAATCCCGCTTTAATTTGTGGTACCATGATGGCCGCATTCGTGTCAGACGCTATGTCGGTGAACGCCACCTTCCGGAGTGCATTATCAAACGCCACAGTGGACGAACACCCGGAGTTATGGTCTGGGGGTGCCATAGCATATCATGGACGATCTCAATTGCTAAGAATTGTGCCCAATCTGAACAACAACCGGTAGATCAGTGAAGTTCTACAGCCCCAAGCTGTTCCCTTCCTTCAAAGCTTGCCAGGCGCTGTATTTCAACAGGACAATGCCCGCCCTCATATCGCTAGGACTGTTCAATCCTTCTTTGCAACGCGGCAGGTACAGCTTCTTCCTTGGCCTGCGTATTCGCCGGATATGTCGCCGATTGAACATGTTTGGGATTTCGTTGGTCGGCGTCTCGCTCGTGATCCTCGTCCTGTTGCTTCTGCAGACGAACTTTGGGTGCGCATACAAACAATATGGAATGCTCTTCCTCAGGCAGACATTCAAAATTTGTTTGAATACATGCCACGTCGTGCAGCAGCACTTATTTCGGCGCGTGGTGGCTACACAAAAATACTGATTTCGATCTCTTGTTATTGTTTGTTTACTTTGAACATTTAATCATTTATTTGTACCACTACCACTCAACTGTGTAGTAAATTTCATTCAATTATGACGATTCCATCATGGTGTTGCAATTTTCACAAACATGAGTTTAGATATTGTTGCTGAAGTTATATTTTAATAATTAAGTTATAGTTTTTCTTACCTCTTCGTTCTATGTATGACACGTTTTAAAAAAGATATAGTGCTGATGTATGAATGGAGCATTGCTCAAAACAACATTGCTGTTTGCCTCTGCAACCATTAGGACATAATCATTAAAATATAACTTCAGCAACAATATCTGTTACAGTTTTTATTACCTCTTCTTTCCCTTTATGACAAATTTGGCGCAAGATATGGTGTTGATATACGAATGCAGCAGTGCTCGAGCAACATTGCTCGTTGCCTCTACAGCCATCAGGACACAATTATTATCATGTGTGAACATGATGTTGTCCTGGTTGGGAGTCCGTGACGTTATCCGAAAATGAGGGGCCAAGCAAATAAAACTTCATTGAAAATTGTGGTGGAAAATGGTTCTTTGGGCCTCTTAACTTTTAAAATGCATCATGAATAACGTTAGTCTTAAGGAATTGTCTGGAGAATTTGGCTTTTGTTTGCAGTATTTTGTAGTATGATTTGAAGCACTTTTCACGTCTTGGCTTGGGATTTTAAACATTTGTATGCGTATCCAATAGCTATAAGTACTCTGCGTTGATCAATCCGTTCTTCTTGAAGTTTCACATTTATCAGTTTTGGCATTTCCGTACTTATGGAGCTGTATAGTGCTTCTTATTGTATTGGAATACTTCATTCTTCATTTATGCCTAGAATTTTCAAACTTTGATATATTCTTTTAGCTATTGAATGTGATAACTTTTCTGGTAGAATTTGGAATACTTCATTCTTAATTTGCGACGACATTTATCTTACTTTTTAATATTCTTTTAAGGATTCTTGAAACAATTCATTCTTCATGAAGTTCTTGATCTATTCATCATTGCTGTATTCATGTGGCTATTGAATTTGGCCATTCTTGTAGTATTCCAATCAATTGCTTCATATATCTCGTGCATTATTAAACATTGGCTTATTCATCCGTTTTCGAATGTTCACACATGATAAGTTGAAATTTGCCGAACAGATTTCAGTTTTTTCAATTTATTTATTTATTAAAATATAACTTGAGCAACAATATCTGAGTTACAGTCTTATGTTACCTCTTCATTCCTATTATGACAAATTCGGCACAGGCTGTGGTGTTGATGTATGAATGGAGCATTTCTCGTTGCCGAAGTCTGGAACAAGCATGTCCCAATTTCCTCAGTATTCGACACTCATTAGACAAGTATTTTTAGATGTTTTCTCCCCTAACCACCCTTTTTTTCTCCCTTCCCTTTCTTGTTTTCCAACGTGAGAAAAAGGTTTTAATTCCATCTGTCGACTCCAGTAATGGGAGGGGGTGGGGGCGAAATTCTAAAAGAATCGGTCAAAGAATACGACGAAAAAAAAAGTTCTTTTTTTTTTATGCGTTGCTTGGTGGCATCCCCTTTAACGAATTTAAAACTATTTGGCAACTCCGGCGAAGAATTAGCTTTGCTTAAATTAAACTGCTGAAGTATGTGCAATTTCTTTCTCGCTTTTTCTCTTACTCTTTTTTCTTTTTTTTTTTCTTTCTCTTCTTTTTCTTTCTTTTTCTTTCTTTTTTTTTTTAAAACCTTTCTATCCCTGTTTTCATGGATTTTTTTTAAAGTTCTGAAAAGATTTTTCTTCGTCAAAACAGTTGTAGAAACTGTCCGAGCTGTAAAAAAAAAAATAGATGAGGTGAAATACAATTTTTTTTAAAGCAGATTTTTGGTTTCACGTACTTCTTAAAAAATGTCAGTTCTTTTTTTTATTCCATGCAGGATTATTTTTAAAATATACACAGAAAAGTAAACTTCTAATTTATTTATTTGTTTGTGGAAAGTTAGAGAATGTTATTTTAAAGAATCTCGGTTATTTAAAAAGGAAACGAAGAAAAGTTTCAAAAACAAGGAAAAAGCGGAATTCGCTAAGAAAAAATAAGTACAATTTGATTTGTTGAAAGAACATTGTAGATATTAACATTTTGCTACTATGTTTTCTTTAATATTATGATTTTTTAATTTCTTGAATGATCAAGACATTAAAGAAGATAGATTTTATAAAAAAGAAATTGTTGTTGATGTTTGTTGTTGAACATTGTTGTTGATTGTTTCTGACTTCTTATATGGTTTCAGTATCTACTTTATATAATAATTATGTTTGGATAATTGAAAAGTCAATGAACCCCTTAACGTGTCATTTTATACCCTAATTGAATAATAATCATAATAATAATTGGCACAACAGCTCCATGTCCGTCTGCCTATTGACAGATTTGGAGACAGGAGATGTTTTCTTTTTTACAGGGTAGGGTTGTCAGCCCAACGCTCTACAACCATATTAGACCGGGATCTACGGTTTAAGGTGGATTCGAAACACTACAAACATCCATGGTACCTCCGGGACTCAAAACTCGAACCGAAAACCCGGTGCACTGAACGCCAGATAATAGTCACTCCTCAATAATTACAGTCCTCGGCCATCAGGCCCCTAATTAAATACCTGTAAAGCGTAGTATATTAAAGGAAGTAGTTTTATGAGTGAGTGGCTTGATTTAGTATTCACCCACTAAGTTGCTCGTGAGTTTCCTTTGGGAAGAACATAATCAGTAACTCTGGTTACATATAGACAAAATCGAAAATACAAGTAATTCTTACAAATCG